>JAFBJR010000050.1:186092-283098 GCA_016785285.1 Brachirus orientalis
GTGATGTCATCTAAGGTGACAATATGGTCAGAAAGTTTGTCTCTAGGGTGTTTAGGGCTGAGTATGATAACCTCAGTTTTGTCTGAGTTTAGAAGTAGGAAGTTACAGGTCATCCAGGACTTAATGTCTTTAAGACATTCCTGGAGTTGGACAACCTGATTTATTTCTTCCGGCCTCATTGATAAATAAAGTTGTGTATCATCTGCATAACAATGAAAGTGTATGTTGTGCTTTCTAATAATGTTTCCTAAAGGAAGCATATATAAGGTAAAAAGTATAGGCCCAAGAACTGAGCCCTGTGGAACTCCATAATTAACTTTTGTCTGCAATGAGTCATTGTTATTAACATGTACAAACTGGAATCTATCAGATAAGTATGACTGAAACCAGCAGAGGGCAGAACCTGAGATCCCTAAAGTCTGCTCCATTCTCTGCAGTGAATTTTATGATCAATGGTGTCAAATGCAGCACTAAGATCTAACAGGACAAGTATAGAGACCAGACCATTATCTGAGGCCATAATGAAGACAAGGATTTCATTGGTGTTTAAAATATTTTTTGAAATGTATGGTAATATGGGTGTTTTGCTCCAGTAGTATTTCTGGGAGGATTGACTGACACACCATCTGTGAGTATTGAGACAAACAGCGGATTAGATCGTGGGTAATTTTGTACCATATTTTAATGTTTTATAGATATGTACATGTATATAATATGCTGAATAGTGCATGTGAAAAATATCATGAACTGCAGTTGCATTAAGTGTTTGTATGTGCCAAACGCTTACCTGTTTTCTCCTCTCTTTGCCTCCCAGGGTGCACATGGAAAAGAGCCCCCAGGAAGAACAAGCAGCACTTTATTGTTCTGTTCATTGGGTAGGACAGTGCAGGAGGTAAAGTGGTTTGTTTAAGCTGTATTTAACTATTGTGATAGGTAAATTATCATAAATTAATCTTATCTGTTCTTGTTTATTTATGTAGTTATCTGTCTAGATGTGTTAGGGTTTGTAAAATAGGGCACTATAATGCACCCCTATTCTTGGTGTCACCCAAAGATGAATACTATATAGGGCTGATCTTTTCCTAACCAGGTTGCTTGGTTGTGATGTCCTTAAAGAGGCTGTTGTCCTGATGTATGTACGCCTGTATTGCTGAGGGAATGAATACCCACTGTGGGGGCTTGTATCATCTGCTGTCTCTGCTTCTTCATCTTCAGTCAGGCCACTCAGGGTCACGGGATGACAGTCAGAATGGAATGGGCACTGAGCATCCCATTTTTGCACATAAGAAAGAATTGGGCCCTGTCTTAGAGGTGACAAACATGGAGTACCTTAAAGCAAAAATAAGAGATTTTAGGGGGTTTGATGGCATACAGCATGCAGTCAAAGTAAAATGGCTATTAGTGAAAGGTCTCTGATAACTACAAATGCAAATGAGCCATTACCTGTCTTTGGATTCATAAAAAACATTTGACATTTGATAAACAGTAAATTGTATTATTTTGAACACCACCTTTATGAAACTCAGGTTTTTAGCAGAGATCTTTTAGTCTAATGTTGCCCAGGCAACAGATTTGATATACTGAAAAGCTACTTCATCATACATTATATTATCCAAACAGTTTCAGAAACCATGTGTGTGTATGTTTTCACAAAGTGCAACCTTGATTATATCATTGAACTTAAGAATGCAATTTAACATTCGTGCTGCAACAACTAATTGATTGTTAATTGATTACTAAATTTATCACCAACCATTTTGGTAATCAATTGGTTTGAGTGGGGGGTTTATATTTAAAACCATTTTCTCAGATTTTTCTGATTAAATGTGAATGTTTTCTGGTTTCTTTGCTCCATTTAACAAATAAATAATTGAAAATGAATAATTTTGGTATGTGGACAAAACAAGGCATAAGTTTGGGAAACAGTGATCAAAATTTTTTTTTTGACAATTCATGGACCAGCTAATCGATTAATTGAAAAAGATCAATTAATTAATTAATGAAAGTAATTATTATTTGTAGTCCTAATTACGAATACTGGAAAACAGGATTGTGTTGATACTCTGATGATTCTTTCTTACACACAGCTTTGTAAATAAAAGTTTTGATGATGATATGATAGCAGTATTTTGAAATTATTTATAATGTAGATGGTTGTTTATCTCTATTTGTGGCCCTGTGATGGACTGGTGACCTGTCCAGGGTGTACCCCACCTTTCGCCCTTTGTCAGCTGAGATTAGGCACCAGTACCCCCTGTGTACCTCATGTGGAGGATAAAGCTGTAGAAGATGAGTGAGAGTGAGTGACATTATCCATTTGTGACTGGGGAGTCTTTAGACAAGCTCTCATGGCTAAAAACAGTCTGAAAGATGTAGTTCTATTGTGCATGTAAAATAACTAACTTTAAAATTTAATAACTAAGTAAGAAACAACAGGGTTCATATTCTTAAAAACTATATAAATAATCTTATAGTTTTACACAATCTACTCATGCTAAGCATATTACTCTCAAAACAACACCAAAAAGATTTTTTGGCTAGGTATAAGAGAGAGTTAATTTTTGCAGTGTGTGCCTGATATTGTTGATTGGCTCTTTTAAATGTTATTCAAATTATTCAGACTACAGCAATGGCAGAGCTCCAGACTGAGCTGAAAAAGATTTTCAGATGTGCTTTCGGGAGGACTTTAAAAAACAAAGACAGATTTGCAGAAATAAATTACAAGAAAATACAAGATGTAACAAGACAAATTGAAGGGGCAGTGAAAACAGATGTAAGACAGATGTAGTAAAACAAGTTTAATCAAAATCTGTCCATATATTTTTGAGTTATATTGCTGAAAGACAGACAAACCAATACTGGTCAAAACATAACCTTATTGGCGAAGGTAATAAGAGCCCTCTATTATACACAACATCAGAAATATCAAACAGGAAATACATAAAATATTAGGGGAGGAGGTGGAGAAAAAAATAAGGTTCATAAAACAAAGATATGAACCAGACCCTAAAGCAGCAAAAGTGTTTGCTTGGAGGCTCAGATAGTAAATACCAGGTACACAGGGAGTAAATACCTATATCTATAGGTATAATCTATATAATCTGCTAATCTATAAGATTAGCAATCCCATTACAAAAAAAATATTAACAATTTGAGGATATACAAAAAGCATTTGAAAGATATTATGAATCTTTGTACTCTCAGTCAGACCAAGTTAATATGCACTCAATCGTAGGAGAAGGTCTCTCTATTCTTTGTGGAGAGAGACCTTCATATCAGTAATCCCTAAAGAAGGGAAAGACAGAATGGATTGTAAAGGGTACAGACCTTAGTGACTTAGTGTTTTAAAAACAGACTCTAAACTGTTTGCCACAATTATAGCAAAAAGAATGGAATCTGTAATGCTTTTGTTAATAGATGAGGACCAAACAGGATTCATAAAAAATAGATAAACACAACACAAAAAGACAAGCCTTACATATTATTGAATGGATTAATGTTGTCATGGACCGGCTTCTTGGTTCCTGTCCTTTTATTTTCGTATAACCTGCACTTCCCGTGCAGCTCCCTCTGTTCCCATTTTCAGGAGATTGACTGGCCAGCCGGGCAGAGCCTCTGATCCCTGCACCTGCTTCTCATCTTCCTGATTGACTCTCCTGGATATAAGCCCTGGGTTTTGCAGCAGCAGGTGTCTGCGCATCTCGTCTTGCCCAGTGGTAAGACATTGCCCAGTGGTAAGACATGATGGCTTGTGCTCTATAGCTCATGCCCTTTTGTTTTCTGCCTTTTTTAACTCCTCGTCTCCTTTTTTCCCCTAGTGTCCCCATGCAGAGATCTCTCGTCCAGCTACCAGCCAGTCTCCTCACCTTTTGTTTGTAATCCCTTTTGCTCAACGTTTAATTTTTGTTTTATAAATAAATATCTTTACTTGCCACTATGACAACGTCTCTGCTACTCTCTGGTGCACTCACAACCACGAACTCAGTCATTACAAATGTAGACCAAACTATTGCAATTATCCTCAGTTTAAATGGCAAGCTCATTCTTAAGCTCACCCTTGAGTGGCGAGCGCTTGTTGGACAGAGTCTGTTTCCGCTGGGTGGCCAGGGCATACTGTACGGTCGTATAAACAACTAAACAAGTTGGACCCAAAAAAAAAACAGAAGTCAGGGTTGCCAAAAGTAACAAAAGGATTTACAAAAAATTTACAAAAAGTCAATAATTAAGCCAACAAAAAGAGCAACAGAGAACTAAGGGAGCAGAGGCTGGGAATTAGAAAAACTGAAAAAAGGGGGGAAAAAATCAAGAGTATGCAAACCGAGAAGCTGCTTAGCGAGATGTGTACCGGGTGACTTGACACTCTGGCGACAGTGGATCATGAAGCAAGAGCTTAAGAAGGCAGTGGCTGACGAGAAGATGAGTTGCAGGTGTGTACCTCAGAGACTCCACTCGGTCAACCATTCAACCTCCTGAAAGAAAAGGTAAGAACACTTCAGCAGGAAGGAAAACATTCATCAAAATAAAAGACAGGAACCAGGAGTATAGCCAAAGCTTGAACCTAACACCTACAAACCACAATTCAGGATGTAATCTCTGCTGAAATGAAACAGGTTTCTCATCCCAGCCACTTCGCATCTGGTTGTGAACTGCTCCAGTGAGAGCTGAAGGTCATGACCCGATGAAGCAAACAGCACCACGTCGTCTGCAAAAGCAGGGACCCAATCCTAAGCCCACCGAATCGGACCCCTTCAATGCCCTGGCTGCATCTAGAAATCCTGTCCATAAAAGTTATGAACAAGATTGGTGACAAAGGGAAGCCCTGGTGGAGTCCAACCCCCCACTGGGGCTGGCAATGCGGACCAGACTCTGACACCAGTCGTCCAGGGACTGAATGGCCCTTATCAAATGGCCCTTATCAACTCCCCTCATATTCCCGGAGCACTCCCCACAGGACTCCCAAGGGACATGGTCGAGCACCTTCTCTAAGTCCACAAAGCACATGTTGACTGCTTGGGTAAACTCCCATGCAGCGTCTAGGACCCTGCCAAGAGTGTAGAGCTGGTCCACCATTCCACAACCAGGACGAAAACCACACTGCTCCTCCTGAATCCGTGATTTGACTATCCGACGGACCCTCCTCTCCAGGACCCCTGAAAAGATCTTACCAAGTAGGCTGAGGAGTGTGATTTCCCTGTAGTTGAACAGGATGGATCTCATGTACTCCTGGGGCCCTGCCACCGAGGAGCTTTTTCACCACCTCAGTAACCTCACCCTCAGAGATGGGAGAGCCCACCTCTGAGTCCGCTTCCTCACAGGAAGGCGTGTTGGTGGGATTGAGAAGGTTTTAGAAGTACTCTTGCCACCGATTCACAACGTTCCGAATCAAGGTCAGCATCACCTCATCTCCACTGTACACAGTGTTGACAGTGCACTGCTTCCCCCTCCTGAGACGCCAGATGGTTGACCAGAATCTCCTTGTCCAGAAATCGTTCTCCATGGTCTCGCCGAACTCCCAAGTCCAAGTTTTTGCCTCAGTGACCACTGAAGCCACATTCCGTTTGGCCTCCCAGTACCTATCAGCTGCCTCCGGAGTCTCACAGGCCAAAAAAGGCCCAATAGGACTTCTTCAGCTTGATGCCATCCCTTACCGCTGGAGTCCACCAACAGGTTCGGGGGTTACCGCCACGACAGGTGCCAACCACCTTACGGCCACAACTAGTCAGCTGCCACGTCTGTGGGTGTCCACACCAGCTTGGTGCCTCTCACCAGGGGCAACTCCAGAGTGAAAGAGAGTCCAAGCCCTCTCGAGAAGACTGGTTCCAGAACCCAAGCTGTGTGTTGAGGTGAGCCCGATTATATCTAGTCAGAATCTCTCACACTCGTGCACCAGCTCAGGCTCATTCCCCACCAGAGAGATGATGTTCCATGTCCCAAGAGCCAGCTCTGCAGCCGAGGGTCGGATTGCCAGGGTCTCCACCTTTCGCCACCACCCAGCTCACACAGCACCTGACCTCCTTGGCCCCTCCCATAGGTGGTGAGCCCATGAGAAGGGGGACTCACGTTGCCTCTTCGGGCTGTGTCCGGCCAGGCCCCATGGGTGTAGGTCCAGCCACCAGGTGCTCGCCATTGTGCCTCACCCCCAGGCCTGGCTACAGAGGGGGGCCCCGGTGACCCGCGTCTGGGCAGAGGAGAGTGTCGTCCATTTGTGTGCATCATCATAGGAGGTCTTGGTGAACCACTCTTTGTCCGGTCCCTCACCTACAACCTGTTTGCCTTGGGTAACCCTACCAGACAACTGAGCTCCTAGGATCATTGGGACACGCAAACCCCTCCACCACATTAAGGTGGTGGCTCTAGGAGGGGACTTCACTTGTCCTTGGCAGGAAAAGTGAAATGTATTAAAATTAATTTGTTCCTGAAATTCCCCTTTCTGTTACAGTGTGTTACAAATTTATCTTCCTAAATTTTATGTACAGAATTATTACTTGGTGGCAAAAATTTTATTGGCTTCAAACTCCAGAAATAGACTTATACTAAACTAGCATTCTCTATGTCGACACCTATGTCTGTGTCTATGTCTTCCCCTCGCAGTTTCGCATGTATACTGTATATTAATCAAGTTGTCATCAGTACCCTCAAGATATGGCTTCAGTTGTAACAACACTTTGGTGTAAACATTTTTGGCCATCAGGCTCCTCCTCTCTGCTGTGCTTCAGCTGGCTGAGGTGTTCACTTAGCATGGATGTTTGTAGTTTCATCGAGGATAGTGGCTTTGACAGTTTGACCTCCTTCCTTCTGTTTCTGATTTACGGGCTTACAGCAGTGCGATTGCTAAATATACCAGACTACTACATTAAATATTGAGATTTTAAAAATGTACTTGCTAAATGTTGACCCATGTTTCAGGATTGTTAAATCTTTTTGACTCAACAGTTTGGCCTTGTTCACTTTGATTCTTGTATTGGACATGACCCTTACAGTGAAAACACTCTGGACTCTAGTTTCATGCACAGTGCAGCCTGGCACAAGTACTTCTCTGTCCTGCCTACTGGCGCAAGTGACAAAGAGAGGGAGAGAAGACGTGACTGGGTTTAACACAGCCGGACCAAATCTTCACCAGTCAGATGAGCTCCTCTCCTCACCTTTAAATGCGCCACGGGCGAGGCACAGTGCCATTTTCATTTCGCCATGGACGAAGGAGACGGCAGCGGCATCAGACAGCCAAACTTCTCTCCGGAGGAAACTGATGTTCTGATCAGGGAGGTCCAAGCTCACAGAGGTTGAATATATGGCATGCGAATAGACCTCCATGGGCTAATGATGCAAAAGGAGCCTGGAAGGAGGCTACCAATATTGTTTACCAGGTTTGCCCTGACATGCTAAGAACCATTGCCCAGTGTAAAAAAATGGTTCAATGATGTAAGAAGAAGGGCCAAACAAAAGCACCGGGGATGGCCCCGCCACTGGTGTGGTCATGAGCTCAGCGGAGGACATTGCATCCTCCACCTTCTCAGCCTCAAGCATCGAGGGCTTGGATGGGATTGAAGTTGGCATTACGGGTAAGGCAAACAGTAACCTATAGTTATACCCTGTGTAATAAAGATAAGTATTGTGCACAACATAAACAAATACCATGTGTAATGGGGATGAAATCAGAAGCACCTGTACATAAAGGACACATTGCCAAACTCGTGGTCTGGCCCTCTGGCCCTTGTCACTAGTGTTTGCATGTAAAATGAACTTGTCTTACCCGGTTGAATGATGCTGTAAATATGTTTGATTTAAATCCTCTCCTAAATTATTTAAATCCTATCTAAATAAATCCTCTCTGGGATCCAGTCGGGAGCGCAGAGCATCCCCACGTGCGACGAGGAGAGGAAGAAGGAAGAGGAAGAAGGAGACTAGTTCAGTAAATCAATAAAGTTGATGTTAAAGCCATTTTGTTTCATGAATAATTTTATATGTCTTTAATATGATTGAGTAAATTGTGGCCAAAAACTGTATAAACAGAAACATTTAAGGACAGAGCTGTGCAGATCTCCTCTCCAGTGCGCTGTGCTGCTGTCCCTGCCACAAAGAATGCACTTAATTTTATGAGAAGCCGAATATACTTACTATCTGATGCCGAGGCTGTGTGTGGTTGGCTGTGAGAGATGTGAACTTGTTATTTTGCATCACAGTTTCAGCTGTGTTAATTAAATTCCATTATGCGCGACAACTGCCTTTGATCTGACATCAGATGTGACAGGACAGTCAATACAGATTTATGTGTTGGTTCAGATAGTTGTGATTAGTAATTGCATTGAAATGTGCCTGATATTCTGTAATCGTACCTGTGAGGTTTTGGTGACGTCAGACAAATTACCACTAGATCAGCTGCGCTTCACCTTCATCTTCGCCCAGAGTAGATCAGGTTGGAGCTGGCGAGCTTTCAGTGCACCGCCGGCGCAGGCATTTGGCATAAAATTGTAACTGCACCAAGCTAAATATGTTGATGCCTCCCCCTGTTGTGCCACCACACCCATTTTGGCGTGCCTTGGTCTACCAAATTACCAAATTTGCTGGGCACGGTGTAGAATTACCAATGCGCTACACTGCACCACCTTGCACTGCGCCATGAAATTAAAGTTGCCAGCCTTTTGTTGCCCTGTTCTAACTTTTTTGAGATGTGTTGCTGCCATCAATTTCAAAAAGGAGCTAATATTTTTAATAAAATGTTTCAGTTTCAACATCTGATATGTTTTGTTCTATTGGGAATAAAATATGGGTTTATTAGGTTTGCAAATTACATTTTTATTTACATTCTACACAGCATCCTAACTTTTTTGGAGTTGGGGTTGTATCTAAATGCTGCTCTAAAACTCTACAGTGGAGGGGGAGAACCTGGCATAGCTCAACATCTCCAAGACCCTTCACATTTAAATACATCAGTCTGTGCAGGCATGTTGAAATTGTGGGTGAACTCAGGGACACTGTGGATATTTCTGGTAGTTTAGACCTGAGGTGTTTTTCTAAAATTTAGGATACCAACACTTTTATAATATTACTATTATTGTCAGGGTCTGATTTCTTGCCTTTTATTTAATTAACTTGCTTTGTTTCCTTTTGTAAATAAATCTTTTAACTATGGCTGGACTTCCACTGATTTTGGGTTCACCTATTGTTTCAATTAATATCATCATAATTATAACAACCTTCAAAGGAAGTACGTTCATCCTGATTTGGTTTAAATTCTACCCAAAAGAGACTGGCCAAATCAGATTTTATTTTTGTAATGTGTATTAGCATAATTTTCTTTGTATATGTGCGAGGTCTGTAGGGTAAGCATAAGCATCACTAATTGATTCCTCTTTTGAACCTCTATGCCTCTATGCAAGGCCACTGTTTTTATCAAGCTCGACTTACGAACGCATACCACCTTATTCGGATATGCGAGGGGGACGAGTGGAAGACGGCCTTTAACACCCAGATTGGACATTTTGAATACTTGGTCATGCCATTTGGGTTAACCAATGCCCCAGCCGTATTTCAGGCCATGAGTAATGATGTTCTTAGGGATATGATAAATCAGTTTGTCTTCTTCTACTTAGACAACATTCTTATCTTCTCAGCTAACGCTAATGAACAAGAACAACATTTACGCTTAGTACTTCAGAGACTGCTTGAAAATAAGCTTTATGTTAAGGCTGAGAAATGTGAATTTCATGTTCCCTCAGTAACCTTTTCAAGATACATCCTGGCAGGGGGACAACTCAGACTGGATTCCCAGAAGATCGAAGCGGTAGTGAACTGGCCTACACCGGGGTCTCGCAAACATCTGCAGCAATTCCTGGGGTTCGCCAACTTCTACTGCAGGTTTATCCGGCGGTACAGTAAGGTTATCCGGGAGTACAGTAAGGTTGCATCTCCCCTTACCAGATTAACCTCTACCTCTCTCCCCTTTCTGTGGACTCCAGAGGCTGAGAAATTCAAGCGTCTCTTCACCACCGCTCCAGTACTCACCCATCTGGATCTAAAACATCAGTTCATTGTGGAGGTCGACGCCTCAGACTGTTTCTGAACTCCACGGCTGGTGAGAACTCAAAGCTTTGAGTTTAATTCATGACTGGTATTTTTGTTAGTTTATGTAATAAATTTGAGTTACCTTTTTTGACACTTCGTTTTCTGATTTTAGGGCCCTTATCCTTTTTTTATGGTAGTATCCACTACCGTCACAGAATCCCCCATTTTCCCCTTTTTTGAACACTCCTGATTGACATTCTCAATTCTTTAATAACTTTATATCCTCTTCCTGTTTTATAAAGTTACACTGCCTTCACCCGCAGATCTTTTAATAATCCTTTTGCTTTCCCCATGGCCCGTAATCCAGAAACATCAGTGCAGCACTGGATGAAACATGTAGGTGTCTGTCAGAAGCCCAGAAACCCACTGAGCTTTTATATACACATACTGATTATAAGCACTTGGTTTTTATTTAACATTGCTCCTTTTTCAAATGGATGCTTGTCAAATTTTTGCTTTAGCACACAACTGAAATCCCATCCCCACTATGATGAATCCTTCACCATTAGTGGTTAAAAAGAAGAATCTGGATTTGTCCCCCTTTTGTGTGAAGATAGTCCGTTCTCTGGAGGATTCGGGTGTCCCATCAGGGACTGATGTGGTCCAGAGTGCGAAGGGTCTGGTGGCCACTCGTCTTAAGGTGGAACATGCCTTCTATAGTCTGACCAGTCAGCTGGACACCTTCTGGGCTCAATGGGCGATCAAATAGGTATAATGGTCACTGGCAGGAGATGGTTCACTGGTCCTTCATTTTTAACTGAGCATGTGTGTGCGTGTGTTCGTGAATGGGTGTGCATGTGTGTGTACCTGCCTAAGTGCATAAGTGTGTATGATTATGTTTGAGTGTGTGTGATTATGTTTGTCTGTGTATGTTACATATCTAAATATGTAAATTGATTATTGATTTGTTTATAATGATGCTTGATCTTTAATCTTTTTTATCTATTTATATTCAGAATTTTCTACATTTACAAGTCAGTGACTTAATGGATTTGTGAAATGGGAGAAATAAAAGTTATGCTTCATGCCACTCTGCAGGGATGGAAGGCTCCTGGCGAGTTCTATAAGGCCTTTTGGACTGTTCTTGCTCCAGACCTTTTAAATGTTTTTAATGAAAGCATAGTCTTGGGTTCTCTGCCATTGTTCTGTCTAAAGGCTGTGATCACTCTCCTGCCCAAAAAAGTAGAACTTGCAGAGATCAAGAACTGGCGCCCTGCGTCCCTGCTTTGCATGGATTACAATATTCTGTCCAAGGCTTTGGCTAACAGGCTTGGAAGAGCTGTGACATTTTGGAGGTCTCCAGTTCATTGAACATAAACACTGGTCACTGAACATGACTTCCTGTGGAAAACCATGGGAAAGTTGGGGTTCAGCATTGGCTTCAATGCCAAAATCAGGGTTTTGTACAGTGGGACTGAGAGTTTGTTGAAGATAAATGGTAGCCTCTGTGCTTCTTTCAGGGTGTGTAGAGGTGCCCAGCAGGGCTGTGCACTCTCTGGCATCCTCGACACACTCTCCCTCGAACCCCTGGAACTGAAAGTGGAAATGGTTGCTTCCTCAAATGTCCTATCATGACTGAGTTCTTGTTTTAAATAATCTAGTGGCTTCTCTTTTATGGCATCGCTTAAAATGTGTGGACCCTCCCCCTAGTATTTAGCTGAAAATCAAGCCAAAATGATCAACTTTTCTGGAATGGTTTGCATTGGGTCCCACAGGCAGTGCTGTTTTAACCCAGAGAGGAGTAAATCCACGAAAACTGAGCCTCCAGAAAGTAGATGGACCCTTTACATGAACTGTGTAAAAGCCATAAATAAAAAAAAGTTCTTTGCAGCAGATCATCCACTGTTTTGACAGAAAGGCTGGGCAGCAGAAACAATAGCTGTGTCTCATTCCAGAGTCTGTATCCTAATAAGTGTGGATTCGTCGTCCAGATGTTGTCAAAATGCGTCACAGCACTGCGGGGTAGGCTGTCCCTATTGTCATGTGACTCGTTGACTCCTTCTCATGTGGCTGTCAAATGCGGTCGATGTTTGCCCGTTTTTTTTTTTTTTTTTTTTTTATTACAGCAACACGAGAACAGGTTTGGTGGAGCCTGGATTATAGTAAACCAAACTAAAAACTAGAACTGACAAAAAACAATGAATTATAATACTTTTAGTTCTATAATTATGTTAAAAATATATTTATTTTAGATATTTATTTTACATCAAATATTTTAAATTTATCAGATTTTTTTAGGATGTTTGGTTGATAAGGGCTTAAATCAGCAGTCAGACTTCAAGGAGCAGAACTGTGATTCAGGACTTTGAACTGTGGAGGGGAGTATTTAAACTTTGTGTGCAGTATGACATAATTTATTTGGAGAGGAAGAAATGGAACATACACCCCCACTCCACCCTCCACGGCTGGACCGTCTCATTTCACGTAGCGCATGACTTCCATCTCCTCCATTGACTGTGCACTCAGGAGGAGGTGATTGTTTGAGATGGTGAGATGATGATGTTTAGCCTTTTTAATGAAACATTTTCTCTGTCTGTTTTCATTCTAATTGTTGGTTTTAATAAGACAAACAAAGTGTCAAATGGCAGCTCTTAGATATTCTTTTAGGTGAGGCAAAGCTTGCTATCTATATAACCACATAAAACAAGATAGAGAACAAAGAGGGTCAGGAGGTTGAAACAGTGTTTGCCTGCAACATCAGAGACCGACTTTGGTTAGAATTCACTTTTTATAAAATAACAATAAATTTGGACACTCAATGGTGTTTTAATGATGTCATCTGCAGTTTTAAAAATAACAAACTTACTTTTGCACACTTTTTAAATTAATCTCTTTATATGAAATATTTGTGTAAATTAGTCCTTTTGCTTGTCTTGTACGTTTTGTAAGATGTAAATGTAAATAAAATGTAAATAAAGTTTGTTGTGAAATTGAATGTTTTGTTTGTAATCTGCTAAACTTGATTCTGTACATGTGAAACCTACTGCACATCTGTCTGTTCTGAGAGAGGGATCCCTCATTCTGAGGTTTCTCCCATTTTTCCCCAATACAAGGGTTTTTGTGGAATTTTTCCTCACTCAATATGAGGGAAACAAAACTACTGTCACTGGATGCAGATAAAATAAACGGGTAAATGTACTGATAATGTTTTCACAAATGGGATCACCTCAACCAAGTTTCACTCTTCATCAGGGAACTACCTCTTCAGCCTTAATGTAGTGTCGTCTTCACAACATAGCAGGGTTCTCCCTATGGAGTTAGATTTGTCTCATAAATATCTGTAAACTCACATAGCTACAAATGTTACTTCTTTTACACATGTGTTTTGGTATCCACAAATATAACATTCCTATTGGTAACTTGTATTTTGGGTTTTACACATAAATGTGCATTTGAAAATATACCTTTTTCAAAATGAAGCACATCTTTGCGCAACAGCGATTTGTGCTGTGGCTAAATAAAAAAGTAATTTCTCAAGAGGGGTAATAATTTTGACTGTGGTAGTTTGGGTTTTTTTTGTGGAATAATTTCACTCCTGTGTGCAAACTCAAATAATGGAAGTATCCAAAATAAAAGTACGATGATCGAATAAGCTGTGCTAAAAGTACTTTGTTCTGTTATTAGCACTTGGGAAATACGTTTTAAACAATGAAATTTTCATGGGGGGCTTATAATTTTGTCCTGTTTCGTCCTCAAGCACATTTGTATATGAAAACAGCAAAGTAAGAAAACTGAGGATCTGACATTCCTCTCACACTGGAGGAAGCCTGTACGTGTTAATTGAGTCCATCCTGCCACCCTCTAACTCACCCTGTCAGTTGGAAACAATAAATGTGTTACTGGACACAACAACATCTACTGTGTGAAGCATGGCCTCACCTGGTTCATGCCCGCCACCAGACCTTCCTAAATCATGTAGTTAAGACAGTAGCAGTGACTGACATTTCCCTCTGGCCCAGAGAATGAAAAGGTGAACCCAAGGTCAGGAGGAAATTTATTCCCTACACTGACCTGAGAGCTCATGTGTTAAATGACCACTGCAATAGGCAGTAGGTAATTGCTATGTACTGTGGTTTTAGTGATATGGGAAAAGCCCATACAGTGTATGTATGTGGAGAAATGTGGAAATTCTCCCTAATTCACAATTAAATTACAACCGTTTACTTGTGTGTATGTGCGTGTGCGTGCGTGTGTGTGTGTGTGTGTGAGTGTGTGTGTGTGCGTGTGTACATATGTGTGTGTGTATGTGAGTTGATGACAGACTGATGACTTCCTGACTATAAGAGTGAACATGGTGAACAACAGGCCAAACATCCACTCAGCTCTCCTCCTTCCCCTGGACTGGGAGCCTTCTTCCTGTGTTATGCACTGAAATGCCAACACACATAATCTCCCACCTTACACAAACCTGCTCACATATTAATTTATGAACATGTTAATAGCAATTAATTCAATTAAATTTTACATGTAACGTGCCAATTCATATTATCTAGAGGCACTTCATGAAAAGATCAATAAATAACCATACAATAAAGAGACCAAACAAAAACACAATGAGTAACCACTTACCAGCAGCGGACAGAAACAACCCCCTTTTAACAGAAAGAAATCTCTGGCAGAACCAAGAGAGAGCAACATGATTCTCATTATAAAGTGTGCATGCTGAGAGAGAAAGACAAAAAAAGTTATTGCTATGAAAATGTGAGTGCTGAGAAGGGGGAGAGGGAGAGAGAGATTTGGGGCTCTAATTTCGTGATGCAGCGAAAGCTGTGTAGCGCAGCCCACTCAGTGCTAATTTCGTCCAGCACAACACTGTGCGCAGCGAATTTGGCAATTTGGTAGACCGAGATGGGTGTACAGAATGTCAGGTACATTTCAGTGCAATTAATATTCACAACAACCACTATTTAATGTAATTATCTGAATCAGCACATACATTTATATCTACTGTCCCATCACATCTGATGTCAGATCAAAGGAGGTTGGCACGCATAATGGGATTTAATTAACGCAGCTGAAACTGTGATGCAAAATAACAACTTCACATCTCTCTCAGCGAACCACAAACAGTCTCGGCATCAAATAGCGAGTATATATATACGGCTCTCTCATCTCATAAAATTCAGTGCATTCTTTGTGGCATGTTGCGTGCTACACAACATAGCAGGGAGAGCAGCAGAGCACACAAGAGTGGAGAGACCACCTGACTGCACAGCTCTGTCCTTAAATGTTTTCGTTTATACATTTTTGGCCACAATTTACTCAATCACATTAAAGATACATAAAATTAATCAGGAAACAAAATGGTGTTAACATCAATTTTATTGATTTATTGAACTACTCTCCTTCTTCCTAAACATATTTACATTTTTGATTTTGTGTAATCCAGAGTTACATGTTCATTTCACATGCTTGGCAATGCGTCCTTTACGCATAGGTGCTTCTGATTTCATCCCCGTTACACATGGTATTTGTTTATGTCATCATTGAACCGTTTTTTTAAACTGGGCAGTGATTCTCAGTATGTCAGGGCAAACCTGATTAACAATATTGGCAACCTCCTCCCAGGCTTCTTTTGCATCATCAGCCCATGGAGGTCTGTTCACGTGACCACTGCAAGCTTGGATCTCCCGGACCAGATCATCAGTTTCCTCCTGGAAGAAGTTTGGCTGTCTGACACTGCTGCTGTCTCCATCGTCCATGGTGAAATGAAACTTGCACTGTGCCTCACCTGCGGCACATTTAAAGGTCACATAGAATGGTCGTTTTGAACCAAAAATCGAGATTACTGATGTCTGCTTAGATATACAGTAGTCTCTTCAGAATAAGCCATTTTATTGTTGCTCTCTGCCAGCCTCTGAACAGGCACTCTGTTTCTGAGCTAATGCCCACCCCCCCAGAACACTGAGTCTCTTGTGATTGGCCATATACCAAGTGCATTCCCACTACCAGCTGACTGACTGCTCTGCGGTGCTTGATGTTCTTCTTCAGGTTGAATGTTCAAAATTCAACTAATACATAAATTCTGTTCACAAAGACCCAAGGCAGAATAATATAAAACAAGTTAGCTACAGCAGCTTTGACCTGTAAGTCTATCTGTTACATTAAGAACAGTTATTATTTTTGTGCCTGTTTAATCATTAAAGACAATGATCATGCATGTTTTGAAATGCAATTGTAAACTGTTATATGGGCAATGGTTAATCAGTGGCAAAGCAAGTTGTCTTTCAACTGGAAGGTTGTGGGTTAGGGTTCGAGTCATGTCTAGGTGTCTTGAGCAATACTCTTAACCCCACATAGTTCAAAATGGCCGTGCTGGCAGCGTGTGAATGGGTAGAAAAATTTGTGGTTGAAAATGTGCTCAACATGGATGTGTGTGAATGGGCAAAATAGCTTTTAGTAGTCATCAATTCTAGAAAGGCACTAGAGCTGGGATTTATGGCTCTTTGAAGAAAGCCAGATCATGAGAAGCCATTCCTTTCAAAGAGCCATTCAAAAGACTGGCTTGTTGCATTTAATTATTTTTAGAAGCCAACTAGGAGTAACCAAAATGATTCAAACTTATACATCCCACCAATATATACTATATTTGTGGAAGTTATTTTGAAATATTCATGATATTTTCATTTGGCTTGTGTTTTTATTATAAACATTCCATAATGTTTTGACAGTGAGATCACTATTTTGGCTTTTCCACACAATATTATATACACACTATAATATACAAGATAAGAATGTATATACTGTATACACACATTTACTATTTTGCATTCACAGAAACCACAGCCACTGCACATAGTCGTAAAGTAAGATTCATATTACTACACAATATGCAGAGTACATTTTGCACTTTTAAAGTAACACTCAAAGAGATAAAATCAGGGCTAAATGTAGTTTAAATTCTTGCCTGTATTACTACCACAATCGTCAATGCATCATGTTGTTCCCTTGTATATTTTAATATATTCTCATTTTAATTTACAATGTATTTTGATATTATGGTATTTTTGATATTTCAAACACTGCTTGGGAGAAAAAAATATTATTTGTCATATCAAAATGCACCCTTTCACAGACACTGTGTGCAGTAAAAGAAGGGCATGCACAGTCCTGTACTGCCTAAATGAGTTACAGCATCACCTAACTGGAAACATCACATCTTATTCTACTACACATTTACAACCCCAATTCCAAAGACATGTAAAGATGCTGGGTAAAGTAAATAACAACAGAATGCAATGATTTGTAAATCTCATAAATCCATATTTTATTCCCAATAGAACATATCAGATGTTAAAACTTAGACATTTGACCATTTCATGAAAAATATTAGCTCATTTTGTATTTGATGGCAGCAACACATCTCAAAAAAGTTGGAACAGGACGATGGTTAACAACGTGGAGTGTCAGGATCCTGCTTCGCACTGCTTCCTGTCCCTTTTATTTTGCTATAGTTTGTATTTCCTTTGGAGCCTGTTTCTGCAGCTTGTTTCCTGATGAGGATCACTCCCTACTTAAACCACTTTAATTTTTCGTTGTTAATTCCGTGATTCTTCCCCTTTCAGTTTTTCCCTCAGGAGACCTCTGCCCAGCCTGCCAGTTGAGTCACCTCGTTTTCTGTTAAACCTCCAGCGGCTGAGTATATTTTGTGTTTTTTTTGGAATAAAGATTATTTTATCGACCTGGTTTCCTCACCTTCTTGGATCCATACTCATCCACACTCCCAGATCATCACAGTGGAGCATCCATTGTTATTTTAACAACTGTCTGTTAATACCTGGGAAGTGAAAAGACCAGTTGCTGATGTTTTAGTTTTTGTCCTATTCTTGTCTAATTCAGGATTCTAGCTGCTCAACAGTCATGGACCTTATTTTGTTCCCATGACGCACCAAATGTGTTCTATTGGTGAAAGGTCTGGACTGCAGGCAGGTCAGTTGAGCACTCTTCTCCTGTGAAGCTATGCTGTTGTGGTGGATGCAGTATGTGGTTTAACATTGTTTTGAAATATACAAGTCCTTCCCTGAAAGAGACGTTATCTAGCTGGAGCATATGTTGCTCTAAAACCTCTTTGCAATTTTTAGCATTGATGGAGCCTTTCCAGATATGTAAGCTGCCCACACGATAGGTACTTATGCTACACCATGCCATCAGAGATGCAGGTTTTTGAACGGGCCACTGATAACAAGCTGGATTTCCTCCTCCTCTTTAGTCTTCAGGACACAGTGTCAGTGGTTTCCAAAAAGAATTTCAGACTGATTCATCTGACCACAGAACAATTTCCCATTTTGCCTCAGACCATTTGAAAGAGGACACTCACTGGAAAACCAAATTTCTGATGTTTTTTGGTGTGTCCCTGTGTCCTTCCCATATCTAAACATCACTGAAGTGTCACAATAAACACTTCAGCCACTTCTGAGAAAGAAGGGCTTCACTGTTTATCTGAGCTCGAGCAAGAGGTTTTGAAAAGTTGAGTTTAGTTTCGTAACTAGCACATTTGCTGTGAACCCTCCCCAACAGCTACTCCCGGTCTGTTGGGGAGGGTTTTATCTGAACATTTAATCTGAAGAAGAAGAATATGAATTGCTTCTGCCATTAGAACTATTATATTTGTTGAGAGCAACATGCCTCCGAAGACCTCTTCATAGACTCCCTTATAATGAGGAAAAAAGAACAGAGTAGATATCTTTCATTTTTTTAGTAATAACAGGGATATATATACTGTATATATCCAAACATTTATACAAAAAAAAAACTTTCCTTCTATTGGGGGTCAAGAGCATTTCTAAAACTTGCCATCAGACTATGTGTTGTGGTTAAAATAATCAATAAACGGCTGCCAAATTCTATAGAATTTTTCTTTCTTTCCTGATTTTTCAGTGAGAATCTGATTTTCTCCAGATCTAAATGTCTCATTACATCTGTCATAGGATTTGAATAATTTGGGGCTGTCTTTTGTTTCCAGTTAAGTAGTATTAATCTTCGTGCAAGTAGACTGACAAACGAAACCATACTATGTTCCATGTTGTTTTTCGTCATACTTGAATCAATAATTCCTTAAACCGCCACCAGTGGGTCTGTATTAATAGGTCTGTGCAAAACATTTGATAGAGTCTGAAAAATGTCGTTCCAGTAATTTGATAGCTTTAGGCAATTCCACAGCATATGACCCAGTATTGCAGGTCTACTGAGGGAAATATGTTATGAAGCTTTTGTTTTGACCAATGTAAACGGTGCATTATTTTGAATTGCAGGAGACCATGTCTTGCATATATTAAAGAGCTATGAGTTTGTGCTAGGGCTGTCTGCCATTGTTCTTCCGTGATCCCTCTACCTAGGTCGTCCTGCCCGGCCAACCTCAGATGATCCATAGTAGGTTTATCTGCCAGGTTTGACAGATTCTCGTATATCTTGTATATTCCTCTCTTTTAATAAGGTCTACAGTGGGCAGAGCTGAGAGCAACATGGCTGGAAGAGAAGGACAGCAACAGGCATTTTCTATACATAGCCATAGCGGAGGCTTTTTTGTAGCCAGTAGGTCATCATATTAATGTTACTCGCCCAGTAATAAAATTTAAAGTTTGGCAGCCCCATACCTCCTACTGATTTTGGTCTCTGTAAGAAGGTCATCCTTAATCTAGGTTTTTTCCTATTACAAATGAATTCTGTGATTATTTTATCTATGCTATGAAAAAAACCCTTTTTAATATAAATGGGAATGCACTGATATAGAAAAAGAAATTTGGGGAGAATGGTCATTTTGATTGTGTTGATTCGGCCTGCTAATGTAATGGGAATGTGGGACCATCTCTGTAGGTCTTCTGATATAATATCTAGGAGTTTTTTTAAATCCCCCCCTAGTAGAGATCTGTGAAAGTTTTGGTAATGTTAATGCCTAAATATTTAAACTGAGTCGACAACCTAAAGGGCAAATTATCTGACAATTGTTGGTCGTTTATGGTCTTATGGTGTATCATGGAAATAATATACTTTTGCTAATATTTATTTTATATCCCGATATTTGTCCAAACTTGTTCAAAGTTGAGATTATTGTGAGGAATGATTTAGACGGGTCTGAGATGTATATTAATAAATCATCTCCAAACAGTGAAACCTTGTGCTCCTTGCCTCCTCTATGAATCCCACTGTACTCTTTTGAAGCCCGCAAAGAGACTGCAAGAGGTTCTATAGCCAGTGCAAAAAGCAGTGGCGGTAGTGGACATCCCTGCCCCTAGTGGAACGTGTTAACCTGAAGTTGTCAGAGGATTTTTATGATGCACCTCCAGATTTGCAGAACATTTTTTTGCAAAAGGCTGTAGATATAGTTTCATAATTTATAAACAGGTAGCATATCTGCTTTCTCTTCTGAGACTATCTCAGCTAATATTGCATGATTGTCTGCTGTGAAGCTGTGAACCACACACGTCATTCAATCAAACATGCACACCTGTAACCCATCTCACTCACATGCAGACTCATGCAAACAAGGAAAATGAAGCCACGACCCTGGGGTCATAACACAAGGCAGTGCATTAGGAAAGATATTTGCGGTTATATATGTGGTTTTACATTACATATGATTTGATGTTAATCCATGTAAACTCATAAAGATATACATAACCTGACAAAGATTTTGTGTGTGTGGTTGTAGGATGTATGCAGTATGTGTCTGCCTTTGGGTAGGGTTCTTTGGTTAGTTAGTGTCCAGGATATCAAATAACTTTAGAGAAACCAAGTGATTCCAATCACCTTCATACTCATCATTCCTGACTTGCTTATGATTACTAGGACTATTGTATGTAACATTTCACTCACACATACAGACTGGTCATTTGCAGTAAAATATTTTATTTAGAAATGATTATTAATTTTTTAACAAGTTTAAGAAATCCAGTGATATATGTAAATAATCAATCATCAAGTTAAGGTGCAAAAATATATTTCTGATAAAATGCATCTGTTCAAAAATATCATTAAAATGTGATATAGAAAAGGATGAAAATGTGCCTACATGAACATGATTTTGATCACTCTCAACAAAAATAGACATCCCATTAATAAAATTTTTGGATTATATGCTTACGAGCACTTAGTAGTACTGAGAAGGCACTGTTTTTTTTCTTTTGTTTGTTTGTTTTTAGGTGAATTTCACATTCAACACATCTACTGGGTTTTCTACCAAGTCAGGCTTTGACAACTAAGCATACACATATTTTCTAAGGCACCTTTCAATATTAAGTTCTGTATTTCCTTAGAATTGTTTGGTATAATATTTCATCCTTTTTAGTACTGAATAAAAAAACTGCCAAACTGTCTTTGGTAAGTCATCGCCTATTTCTTTGGTCATGGATTTTCCATTGTTCCCAGAGAGAATCACTTGATCTTGGCTGGCTTCAGTTCCTTGACCTGCATGTGTAATGTTTTGTGAACGGCCAGGGTCCTGGACTGACAGAAGCCTTTCCCACACTCCTGACATTTGAAGGGCTTTTCTTTGGAATGAATGTACCTGCAAAAAGAGCACAACAGAACAGTTGATATTAATATCGAGCTAATGTCTAATTTTAAAGCATAATTATATATAATGAGTGAGTAAACAGGACAAAATTTTTTAGACATTCGATCATATCATTCTTCTTTATACCATTGCAGAGATGTTTAATCTTAATAATAACAGTTTCCTCAATTCCATACTTTAAACCCCCCTTTTTTTGGTTTATGGAGGTCCCCAGTAAATGTCATTGCACTATGCTTAAACAATGTCCTGTTTAAAAAATAAACTTTCAAACTCATACATACACAGTTTTCAGTGGCAATATTATCTTTGATACAGTGCTGCAAAGTGATGTTATTCAAACAGTGACCTACTGGGATATTAAATTTATTTATCCGCTACATAAAGCAGTCATTAGAAAAAATATTATGGACCTTAGTTATTCTACTGTCTTTCAACGTGTTCCAGTTTAGTGTTTTTCTTTTTTTGTTTATGGTGTTGTTAAAAATTCTGCCATAATGGTTCTAGATATAGATCTAGATTAGTTTATTCTGGAGATTGCCACATAGAGGATGGCCTCAAAAATATGTACTTAAATACAGTGTAAAAGTGCAAAGGACTAGGGCCAAACTCAGATTGGTTATTTGCTTACAAAGGTTTTTGTAAGTAAGATTTTGAAAGAAAACCTGAAACAGTCAGTAGCAAAATTGGGTCTGGGTCATCCCTTTGTCTTCCAACACAACACAATGACCCAAAACATACATGGCTCCTGGTGAAGAACTATCTCCAGAAAACCAAAGCGAACATTATTGACTGGCCTGCACAACATCCTGACTTAAATCCCAATTGAAAATCTTTGAGGTTAACTGAAGATGCGGCCATTAAATCTGGAGGAGCTTGAGAGATTTGCCAAAGAAGAATGGGCTGGGATTCCTCAGGCGATGATGTCAGAGACCTGTTGAAATCTACAACAATGGACTGCAGGCTGTTATCCAGTAGAAAAGATACACCATTAACTATTATCATCGGGGGCTAATAATTTTGTAGCATATAGTAGCATCTTTAGCAAGTAAATATGAATCCTGTCAGGGCCTGGTGCTATGCAGGGGCCTTATTTAAAACTGTGTACAGGGTTCACCTGATAAGTTGGTGTACATATGAAACACAAAAAGTGTTTTATCAAGGCATGCGCATGCATGTCCCACACCAGTAACACCAGATACAGATAATAATGTCAGAAAAATTAATATTTATTGATCCAGAGTGATTGGAATGTCATGGCAAATGTGGAGAGAAGGAAGTGGAATTTCACACTGTAAAATCGAGGTGCTAGTTGGTGAAGTGGATGTGCCCCAAAAGTTTTGTTTAGGTAGACGGAGTATCAGTGTCACTAATGCCTAGAAGGCATCAATGTCAGAATATGGCAGATTCTGTGAATGCAGCTGTCTTAGAAGGCCAATGGTCCATCCCACAACAGTATCATTAATGTTTGTCTCTTCTGTGCACTTTAGGTTGGGGAAAAACGGCAAGGTATCTGCAAGGTAAGAGAATGAGTTAAACATTGTTAAAGGGATTTCGCAGTTATTATTATTATTATTATTTTAATTTACTCTTATTTGTATAGCTCTCAATGCACTGGACATAGTAGGGCAGAAACCTTTACAATATTACAGAGAGAAATCTCTCTCAGTGGAGAGTAGAACTTCCCTTTTCAAAGTTAGAAACCTCTGACAGAACCTGACTGAATGGTCTTTCCTCTGTTTTGATGTATTTTGTATGTCTGCAGGACCAAAGGCTTGGGATTTACAGTGAGTTGTTTTGTGAAAGTTTTGCATTTTGTTTCTGCTGCCTGTCACTCTAGCAATGACATCACTCACTCTAACTACACAATACACACTAATGTTACGTTATACACAAATTGGCTAAGCACAGACTGTTAAACACTGTGAAATACTGTATTCTGTACGTGTTGTTATGTCTAGATTTAGGTTAATATGGTGTTAGTGACGTCCTAGCTTTCAGTTCCTGATGTGCATGCTACTACTACTACCGCTATCTTTGATGTCTCCTTTTTTGTTTAAATAAAATTCAAAAATATACAGTCTGATTAATGGTGAACAGGTGTGAATATTGCCAACCTCTTCCTAGCAGAACACCAATCCTTCAAGTAAATTATTGACGTGGTATTGTGATTTATCAATTATTAAGTTTATTTTTAATCATAATCCAAATTGGTAATCAGCTGATTTCATGAGACTGAATCAGTAAATTGGCTATCTTTTCCCTTCTTTTGAAGGTGGTTCCCCTAGGAATTTTACTGAGTAAAGTCATTAATATTAATAATTTTAATGTTATGATTATAATCTTTAAAAGCCAATAACTGATACAAAGGCACCATACCTCACTTGATAAAGTGTAACCTCCCCCAACAACACATTGTGTGAAACAGAACACGTTGGGCTACAAATGTGGAAAATTTCATTTGTGTAGAGTGAATTTTGTGGCTTGGAGCAGCATGTGAAGACAACATTTCAGACACAGAAAGTCTCTCCACTCTAACTGCCACTCTAGCGTGAACAGTCAACGCAATATACACCCATGATCATTAAAGGGTGACTGATCAAAGAATATACAACCGAGTAGGGCTGGGCGATATGGCCTATTACCATTATCGCGATATTTTTAGGATATATCGCCATCCATACTTTTATGATATTGTAGCCCGCGATATTGTAATACTGAATAACCTACAAACCATAACATGATGTTATCTACCAAACATCAATCTAACACTTTTAAACATATTTTTCTCTTTTCTGTGTTTTATGTATATAGACTTCTAGTCTAACAACACAGCTGCTGGAGAGACAACCAGGTCTAGTTTTTGATGCCTCACCTGATGATGATGCATCAGTGCAGGGATGTTAACCCACCTTCTGCTGGTGTGTCAGGGGTAAAGTGGCATTCTTATACCCACTGTAGGGACATGTCTACTGACCAGGAGAGGAAATTTTGAAGCCAGGTTCCAGCTGTGTAAGCCGACAACACTTCTCCCAGTACTGCATTGGAGAAGTTTTTGTACATTCACAGACAGTACTGGGAGGATCTCACCTTATCCTGTCTGTATATATTTCATATTTTCATTTCAATTTTTATATCACTCTCACTCATCTATCATTTATATAGAATCAATGTTTAATATACATTATCAAGACACTTTAACATGGTAAGGTCAAGAGCTTTTGGCCTCACGGTTTCTTGGAGCAGGGAAATTGACTTGTCATCAGCAGCTGAAAAAAGTTTCCTGATCTTCAAGGGCAAATCACAGGTTTCATACCTGGCCTCTAAATTTACTTCCAAGTCTGACAGTTTCACATAATGACACAAGTATTCAAACATCTCGATGTTCATATCAGGGCATCAATCTTTAATTTCATATATGGTTCTAGTTTTTATAATTGATAATGTATTTTATGTTACATTTTTTTCTGTATTACATTTGTTTACACTGATTGACTTATAATTATACTTGTATATTCTGCTGGTTCAAATTGAAGAGGAAAGAAATAATAAAATCTGAACAGAAATACCTGCTGTGTACATTTCGATACTATGTCAAATAAATATCTATACAGTAATAGGAAGAAACTGCCTGAGAGGAAACACGATTCAGTGGTTTATTGTTCAGTGAAACAGGTGTGGTGAACTCCAACTGTTTTCAGTCCACATCAGCAGCTGTCTGGAAGCCCGGTCCTGTTGAAGACAGTGACATATTCATACACACTCAACTCAGTGTATGATTGTTGTTGATGTGCTGCAGTAAATGCAGACAAATGTCTGACCTGTGTCTGCACCAACAGTGATGTGGATGGTGCAGGGATGGGTAGATTTAACCATTCTGCCCAGGGTCACCTGGTGTACATATATCTCTTTAGAGATATTTTTCCTGTCAGTTATGAGTTATTAACTGTGACTGTCAACAGATTATAGATTGACCAAAAACTTACCTTACACTGATTAGTGGAAGATACTCCTCATCAGAGCTGCCATCCTTTTTAACATCATCTTGGGTTTAAAAGCGAGGGGAGCATTCATTTGCCAAATCAATTCTGTAAACAGGACATAAAACATAAGGACATATTCAGAGAACTATAGCCACAAAATAACACCAAACACTAACAAATGAAAGGTTCAACTTATTCAACACATTGATTACAGGGTCAGTAAAAATATTTTCCTCCATGAGGCCTCTCTGATGACTGTTAAACAGTCATCTCTGTAAGGCATTGTATATGACTCATTAGGATATAAAAGGCAACAATAAACTTTTATATATAACACTGAACACTTTTTTTCTTTTATGGTAATACATTACTGCACAACTACAGTAACTTGCCTGTCATATGTAATGCAGCTGGACAGTGTTGGCGCTGTGACATGAAAATATTGTCTCTTTGACAGTGTTGATGTTGCTGACCTCTCTCACAGCTGTAAGAAACAATAGGAATATATTTTAAAAATTTCATGTTCTCACCCAAATGAACACAGAGGGAAAACAAACCCTCCTAATCCTCCCCCACTCTAGCAGCTAATGTGTTACTTGCTGAAATAGGGAGGGTCTGCTCACCTACACAAACAAAGACCCACCTGGACAACAAGACCAGGTCCCAACTATGTCATGCAAAATGCTTGCAAAATAATTAATCGTTATTATGTCAGTAGAATATTTGAGGAGTTTACATTTCTATTCAAACAAGAGTTGAAGTGGTTTGTGTTATGTGCATTAGCAACTATATCCATGAAATACAAATACAAACACTGCCCTGTGTTCGAGTTTCTTCCAGCAAACTACAAACAACATTTAGATGAGTATGTGAAATTACCTGTTCAGCAAAAATCACATGACGTCAGCGTCAGTTTGTAGACGTTTGTTCCTCATCAGTGATTCCACTTAGAAAAGGCAACAGCGATGTTTACTCGTTTTCCGCCGTTGTCTGTTACGAATGCATTTCCGGTGTCATGCTTTCTTTTCTTTGAGGACGTAGATTCAGGTGCCGGTGCTGTTTCTCCAGCAACACGATAAATATGATCCTCTATCCTCAGAAATGCTAAAAAAAATATTCCACATTTAACTGCTCCCGGCACCCGCTCTATCTTGCCGCTCTGTCACGTGACTTACTTTCTTCTTCGTCACTGGAGCCGGAAAATCTGCGTTATGTTTGTCCACATCGAGATCCTGTAGAAACATGCCGTGTTGCGATTCTGGAGGACTATGGAGCCTAATCCTCCCCCACTTTAGCAGCTAATGTGTTACTTGCTGAAATAGGGAGGGTCTGCTCACCTACACAAACAAAGACCCACCTGGACAACAAGACCAGGTCCCAACTATGTCATGCAAAATGCTTGCAAAATAATTAATTGTTATTATGTCAGTAGAATATTTGAGGACTTTACATTTCTATTCAAACAAGAGTTGAAGTGGTTTGTGTTATGTGCATTAGCAACTATATCCATGAAATACAAATACAAACACTGCCCTGTGTTCGAGTTTCTTCCAGCAAACTACAAACAACATTTAGATGAGTATGTGAAATTACCTGTTCAGCAAAAATCACATGACGTCAGCGTCAGTTTGTAGACGTTTGTTCCTCATCAGTGATTCCACTTAGAAAAGGCAACAGCGATGTTTACTCGTTTTCCACCGTCGTCTGTTACGAATGCATTTCCGGTGTCATGCTTTCTTTTCTTTGAGGACGTAGATTCAGGTGCCGGTGCTGTTTCTCCAGCAACACGATAAATATGATCCTCTATCCTCAGAAATGCTAAAAAAAATATTCCACATTTAACTGCTCCCGGCACCCGCTCTATCTTGCCGCTCTGTCACGTGACTTACTTTCTTCTTCGTCACTGGAGCCGGAAAATCTGCGTTATGTTTGTCCACATCGAGATCCTGTAGAAACATGCCGTGTTGCGATTCTGGAGGACTATGGAGCTGCGGTCTGCAATCATGGGGCTTATTCTAAGGCTACAGAAATAATACAGCGATTATGTTACGGCGATTATACAATATTAGCACGCCGATTACGGACAATAAATGTGATTTTTGATAATAAAGCCCCGGAAATACTACATACAGCTCCTTTAAAAAGGACATTCACTGGAAAATCAAATTTCTGATGTTTTTTGGTGTGTCCATCTTGTATCTAAACATCACTGAAGTGTCACTTTTTTTTTTTTTTTTGAGAAAAAAGGGCTTCTCTGTTTACCTGAGCTCAAGCAAGTGGTTTTGAAAAGTCGAGTTTAGTTATGCAACTAGCACATTTGACGGACAACGAACCCTCCCCCAACAGCTACTCCCGGTCATGGGTGTGAACATTCAACCTAAAGAAGAAGCTGAATCGCTTCTGCCATTACAACTATTGTATCTGTTGAGAGCAACATGTCTCAGAAGAAAGGTTCAGTTCATTGTTGCTCTGTTGCTGGTTGTCAAAAACAACACCAGACGCTTCATAGACTCCCTTCTAATGAGGAAAAAAGAACAGAGTGGATATCTTTCATTTTTGATAGTAATATCCCTGCTAAGCTTCCTGAAATGCTGTTTGTTTGTAGCAGTCACTTTGAAGTGAATAGTTATACAAACTTTGGGCAATACAACGCAGGACTCATCAGCAGGAAGCAGCTCCAACAATCTGTAATAGATTTCCTGAAGGTAATGTAAGTATTTCCAAATGAAGTGATAATGACTTATTATAATGTGGCTTGAATGCTTCTTGTCTTGAATAGCAATAGCTAATGACGGCTAATTGCAGCCTCATTTGAAAGGCAGCGTGTGTGTTCGCCTCTTCTGATTGTCTCAATAGCAGTGGAAAATGAGTGAGTGAGAGTGAATGTTTGTCTCAGCTCCATGATACTGTTTACAAACACACCGCTGAATGACGTGTGTGGAAATGTGTGTATTTTTGTGTTGGCTTGCGAGTGTCTTGGGTTAGCACATATGCTACCTACTGTGCGGCAGGCAGAGATTGTGTGTGCTTTCTGTTTGTCTCGGCTCACATCCGGTACAAAGACTTTTAGAACGATGCATGCTTTCACATCAATGTCGTCAAAAGTCCTTCACTAGTCGCTTTTTTGAAAAAAAAAAAAAAAACGCTAGAGGGTCAGACTTTTCGTTAAATATAGCAACAAAGTCACTAATTACGCTATACAAATAAAATTGAATTGAATTAATTTGGAAACACTGTGCGTCCGAAAGTTTTCTAGTTGGCCGGGGAGCAAGCAGTAAGAGGAGCATGAGGAGAGAGAGAGATGTGAGACTTGAAAGAGAACCACATGCAGATGGCTTAATAATTATGTTCATGTGATGGTTTGTACTCGATGTTCGCGATATTAACAAATAATATATCTCAGGTGGCTCATGCCGTGATATATAGAATATACGTGATATATCACCCACCCCTACAACCAAGCTGAAAAGTTGAATACAACATCAATAGAGAGGCCTTGTGTCTACATTTTGAAATTTGAATGGCGTCTCTAGCTGAAAGTATGTCAAAGCAGTTGATGTTTGAAAAAACAGACAATTTGCGATTCTTTTCACCTTGTCCCATTCATTCTCTATGAGAAATTCTTTGCATTCTTTTGCGAATAACATCGCAAAAATGCATATTCTGTAGAGAAAAGTAATAGCACACTGGACACTTTCCATGGATCCCCTCCAAGCCATTGGTTCAGATATGTAGATGACACATGGGTAAAAATCAAGAAGCAGGAGGTCGACCCCTTCACTGAGCATATCAACAGTGTGGACAACAACATCAAATTCACCCGTGAAGATGCTAAGGGGAACCTTCTGGCCTTCCTAGACTGTTCAGTCCACATTGAAACCGACGGAAGTTTAAATGTGGAGGTCTACAGGAAACCCACCCACACTGACCAATACCTCCTTTTTGACTCTCACCATCCATTACAACACAAGTTAGGAGTAATTCGGACCCTTCACCACCGAGCAATGAGGGTTCCCACCAGGACAGAAGGCAGGATGAAGGAACAGAAACACATCCGGGATGCACTCAGGAATTGTGGCTATCCTAACTGGGCCTTCACAAAAACCTCAAAATCAAACACAAACACAACAAAAGAGAAAAAGGAGCTCTCCCGCAAGAATGTTGTTATCCCCTACGTTGCCGGCGTGTCCGAAAAACTTTCAACAAACATGACATTCCAGTACATTTCAAACCGGACAACACCCTCAGACAGAAACTGGTTCACCCCAAAGACAAAACACCTCACCATAAGAAAACCAATTTGGTATATGCGGTTCAGTGCAGTGAGGCCTGCAACGATTTGTACATTGGAGAGACAAAACAACCTCTCCACAAACGCATGGCCCAACACAGAAGACAGACCCACTCAGGACAGGACTCAGCAGTCTATCTACATTTACACCAGACAGGACATTCTTTCCAGGACAGTAATGTTCAGATTTTGGCCAGGGAGGACAGATGGTTTGAAAGAGGAGTGAAAGAAGCCATCTTTGCCAAACTGGAGAAACCAACTTTGAACAGGGGAGGTGGGCTGAGACACCAGCTATCAGCCACCTACAGTGCTGTTCTGGACTCCCTCCCCAGGAGGTTTCACACACATTCACACTCAAAGTCAAATACAGTTGTTGACTCAGGTGAAACTAAATCAGACAATAGCCAATAACTAACGACTCAGGTGAAACTTAAACAGACAATAGCCAATATCTAACGACCCTTTGACGACCTAACGACTCATCTAACCTTTTAGTTAACAACTCACCTTTGAATGACTAAATACAGGAATAAAAAATATGCTTTAAGTGTAAGGAAATCATACATATATATATGAACAAAGGCCTAATAAACGTCTTCAAGAAATTCAACTAAGTCCAGTTGCCTTTTTTTACTACACTTTGGATACCATGACCTGGATGACTGAGAATCTTCACAGACACAGATGCAAATGGTTCAGTTACATGGATAAAGGCTTCAGTATACCTCAGACTGAAATGGTAATTTACATTGAAAACTTGCTATGATGCTGTTTGGCATGGTACTAGGTGACATCTCAAGCTTTACTTTCCTGTCTTTTGTAGACTATCTGGTGAAATGGACCAGATGAGGTTGGAGCCTCATAACCTTTAAATGTTTTACAACCAATCATAAAAACTTGATTTTGCATTTCTGCTCTAACACTCGTTTTCTCTCACTCATCTTCTACCAGTTTCGCGGGGGGTCGTGGGGGTCTGGTGCCTAATCCCAGCAGACATAGGGAAAGCTAACACTAGTTGGCCAATAGTTGTACCAATGTACCAATAGTTCTGAATGGTCTGAAGATCAAATTGTGTGGGGCATTGTGATAAAGGGAGCAATTCAAGGGTGTTGAAAGATAAATGAACATGACAGGCATTAGCACTTATCACTATAAAGGATCATAAAGCAATTATAATTCAATTTACCAATAAAAAGAAATGTTGATGGATAGTACTGTGATATGGTCTTTCAATTTAAAAAATAAATAAAATTGACAAAGAAGATTTTGTAAATAAACTTATCTGAAGTATTGCTCCCATGTTAGGCTGTGTTGTCTCGGTCTGGGATTGATGTCTGGCTCATCTAGTTTACTTGTCTACAAGTCCTTGCAGAAATGGGAAAGGCACTCAAAGCCTAATTGCTCCTGGCAGCAGATGAAAGGGTGTGATAGATGCACTGTGAAAAGCTAAATGGCAAAACTGTAATTTGAATGGTCTTTAAGACTAGAGAAGTGCTCTATACTGTAAATAAAAACCATTTGCTATAATGCTCTATTGGTATTTTATTTGACTTGATAGTATTTTATTAAATAAAACTAAATTAAATTTGTATAGTGGACAGAGGAGGGCTGGGGGACAGAAATGGGGGAGAAAAAGGCCTGGTCCTCACCTGTGGTCCCGAAGGTGGTCCTGTCTTCTGAAGGCTTTATGACAGATATCACATGTATATGGCCTCTCATCTGTATGTGTTCTCTCGTGGATCAAAAGATTGTAGGATTTGGTGAAATGGCGGCCACAGAACTTGCAGACAAACTCTTTCTTGGTTTTGGAGGGCAGTCGACCTTGGCTTGACTTGCGTTCTGGTGACGAGAGTTTGGTCACATCCAGGAGGCATCCTAGACCAACTGAGGCTGAGTGGTGAGGTGAAGCCTGTGCTGCAGCAGCAGTACCTGTCACACTCAGGTCCTCTGCCTTCACCTGATCATCCTGTGTAGCTGCCACTGCCAGGTTGGCGAAATCAAAGCGGGGCTTGGCCTTTGAGCCCTGTAGCAGCCGTGATGTACCCTGCTTGGGCTGCAAAAGGTGAGGGAATATGGGGATAGAAGCCATGGAAGAGAATTGGGAAGGTAGCTTGGAAATAGTGCATGGAGGCAGAGTTAGCGGTGGGCAGCCAAGGGTCCACTGGTGAAGATGGATGGAGTGTAAAGCACTAAAGCTATAGATGCTGTGGAAATGATCCGCGGGCAGCTGGAGGCCTGTGGAGCTCTGAATGACTGAGAAGTTGGCCAGCTGGAGGGATGGGTGGAGAGGAACTGGTGCTGGCAGAGTTTTACTGCCCATGGCTCCACGAAATCCAGCAGGCCTGGAAGAGACAAAAAGCATGATGCAGATGAAAATATGACCAATGTATTATGATAATGTTTATACTATTCATCTTCATATTTTTCATCATTTTCATCTCACCTAAGAAAAAAGTGGTCAAGCAAAAATTAATTTTAATAATTCTTAAACACAAGAATTCTGATTTGTTTCTTCCATCTAACTCTCCCTCCCACCCTCCCTTCGGCCACCATGGGGTTGAGAGCCTTAAGCCTTTGGCCGCTCGCCTCTGAAACATCTTACCACATGACATTAGAAACTCTGACTCTCTACATCTTCATCCATCCTCAAAACTCACCTCTTCAGACAGGTGTACTAATGTTAAAATGTTGTTTCTCATATTTTATTTGACATAGAGTTCATTTGAGGAGATTGTTTTCATTTTGATGTGGATTTGTTTTTCAAAATCCAACTATTCTTTCTCCATTTAAAGATGTAGAACTGTAAATGTAAAATAAGACTAGATTTATTTTTGACAAAATGTTGTCATATGCAGTCTTTCTTACAATATAGGAGTTTTTCACATTTTCTATTTAAGATAACAATTTCAATTTACAAGTTTATATCCTATTCATCCTATAAATAAATGATTGCTTTACTTTATCATAATTTGTCTGTAGCTCATTTTGTTTTTAAAAAACATTTTGTGAGACAATCGTGAATCATAGTGAATCATGAGTTGAGTGTATTGTTGCTTTCCTAAACGTAACAGTTAATCTGTCAATATGTCTTTGCACTTAATGTCTTAATTAGTATTGTATTCACAAGCATTATATTTTTAATATCCTTCCTTTTGCAGTTTATATGGCATGAGCATTGCAGAAGAGGATCTGAAGGGAAACATTTTAACTGACCCTGTAAACAATATGTAAGTTGAACATTTCAGTTGTTAGTGTTTGGTGTTCTTTTGTAACTGTATTTCTCTGAATATGTCCTGTTAACTGATTGGCAAATGAAGGTTCCCCTCACTTTAAAACCCAAGATGATGTTGAGAAGGATGACAGCTTTGATGAGGACTATCTTTTACCAATCAGAGTATGGTATGTTATCACTAAGTCTATATTTTCACAGACACAGTTAATAACTCATTAACTTTCAAGTGAAAGGAAAAAAGGTAGCAGGAGTGTATACACAAATATTTGGAAAATACCAGCAGATACAGGGGTGTACACCCTGAAAGAGAAAAAGACCTAGATTTTCATCCCTGAGCTACAAACAAGGACTGTACAGAGGAGGCTCAACACTGGAGTGGGGACACCTCAACCTCAGAGCTTTTGACCAGATGACCACAGGTGGCTTGGTTTAGTTTCACACTTTCCTGAACCATCCACAGAGGTCTGGGTAAATGACAAACATTTGACTGCCCTTATTGCAGCATATCAACAACAACGATACACTCAGTTCATCCTAATGTCTAATATCACTGTCCTTAACAGGACCTGGCTTCCAGACAACTGGAGTTCACCATACTTTTGCTTCACTCAAAAAAAATAAACCACTGAATCAAGTGCCTCTCAGGCAGATTGTTTCTGTTAATATATAGATATTTACATGTGATACTGTTGACATGAATACAGTACATTTATCTGTGAATCTTTTATTATGTATTTCCTCTTCAGTTTGAACCAGCACAAAATACAAGTAAAATATAAGTAAATATGTGTAAAATTATTTCTAAATACAGAAACACAAAATAAATGATCAGCACTTAAAATAAATGATCAGCAACTAGACAATTCCTCTTTGGGAAATCGTGAGAGTGATGCAGTGTGCTGTCTATGATACTACAACGTTATGAAAAATGTACGGAAGAACAGCACACTATTGGCGCCTATACTGTAGGTTTCCTGTAGTTGGGTAATAGTGTATTTTTTGTGGAATAAACCTTTAAAAGTGTAAGCACAGTATTTATGCAGTAATGTTTTGAGTGGATTGTACCTTTAAAACTTTTTTCTTTTAAAACTTTTTCTGCATGAACATGGTGTAAAAATTATGCAGATATCTTTAAAAATGTGGCCATAGGAGTGAGAGAAATGAGTGGTTTAGTTTAAGACTGAGGTGACAGTGCTTCCAAAGTTACATCACAAGAACCCCAACAAATTTGCCTATATTTTGATGTATTTTTTATGTCTGTGGGACCAAAGGCTTGGGATTTACAGCGAGTTGTTCCTGAAAGTTTCGGAGTTGGTCTCCAATCTGGCCTCACCCAGTTCTCACCCAGTCTGACTACCATTAAAGGATGATTAATCAAAAACTATACAACCGATCAAAAAGTTGAATACAACATCAATAGAGAAGACTTGTGTCTATATTTTAAAATTTGGTGTCTCTAGCTGAAAGTATGCCAAAGCAGTTGATGTTTGAAAATCGATGAAAATGTGCAAATTTTCTCACCTTGTCCATTCTCTATGGGAAATAAAACTTCGCAAAAAAGTGGAAGATGGAAGAAAAAAAAATAATAGCACATCGATTCCAATCGAGCCGCATGTTTTGATATATTGCACTAAAGTGTGCTTGAGTTATTAGCGACCAAAAAACTGCATCACTAATTATACATGTAAAATTGTTTGATGTGCTGATTTAAAGATTGACATCTGAATTCCTGTGGCATTGTATGAACATGTCAGAGACTGGGAAGGAAACTAAGAGGCCAGGTATGAAATCAATGTGTAACCAGTTCTCCCCGATGTTCCTAACACAGCAGCTGGCGATGGCAAGTTGGTTTCCCTGCCCCAACAAACCATGTGGCCAAAAAGGTATTGGCCTTACTATGTAAAGTATCTTGAGATAATGCATGTTGTGAATTGGTGCTTTATTAAACTGAAGTGAAACAAAAAAGATAAGACTCCCAGATGTCATCTCCATGCTCCCTCGTTTCTCCTAACATGGTAAGATCCTCCCATGACTGTCTGTGAATGCACAGAAACCTACTCCAAGGCTGTACTGGGAGAAGTGTGGTTGTAGGCTTACATAGTTGGAACCTGGTCTGAGAATTTCCCTTCCTGGTCCAGAGGCACCTACAGTTGGCACAAGAACACCATTTTACCCCTGGCACATCAGCAGAAGGTGGGTTAACATCTCAGGACTGATGCATCATCAGAGCATCAAAAACTAGACCTGCTTGTCTCTCCAGCAGCTGTGTTGTTAGATCTCTGTACTCATCCAGAGGCATCTCCACCAGAAGTCTTTATACATAAAACACAGCATTTTATCTTGTTATTTCAGGCTTTCCTCTATATTTCACTAGAAATTACACACTTTTCCTTAAAGTCTAATATGTTTTAGAATATGTTTGCCCCTTTTTCCTCACCATTTTGCTTTTTCTGACTGGAAACAGCTCACTCACCCACAAGTCCCTTAAAAAAAAAAATCAGGAATTACATATATTGCTGCCTTGTTTGGCAAGTTTTTAATTTGGCAAATGCAAATACTAAAGTCACAAAACAACACATTTTAACTTAGTGATGAAGGCAGCAGTGGAGCAACAACTACTATGCGCAATGATGTAAAATTGTTGATATTCTGTAAAGACTTTGATGCAGGAAGAAAGTGTTTTACAGAGCATCACAAAGTTTGGTTTCAAGTCAAAGAAAATTGTCTAACAGCGGGGTACATTTTTGAACATATATTCAAGATATCATGAATTTTATTCAAGGCAGATTTTATGAGGTAAGTCTTTCGGCGAGTATTTTTGTGTGTGTGTGTGACTACTGGTAGCCATGTTTTAAGTTAGGTTTCCAGTACTGAAGGTGCACATAGCACAAAAGTCAGACCATGTGCCAGTATGTTGTACATTTATTCTAAAAGAAAATTAACTGTCCCTTGGAGACATGTGCTGGCACAGGTACACAAAACAGTTGGCAGGACTAGACAAAACAAAGCTCTCCTCTCTCTCTGTATGTCTGTGTGTGTGCATGTGTATAGGTGTGGAATGGGTTCCTGTTCCCAGAAACCTAACATGCCCAGGGCTGTTGAGGGCAAAGAAACAGATTGACGGTGTTCAGCAAGAGAAATACCTGTTACCTGAGCTGTTAAATCAGGTTTGATTAACCAGAAAAACAATAGACAATAATGTTTCTTTGTCTAAGGCAGACATGATGGACAGCAGTCACAGCAGCTCCACATCACAAAGCAGTTACGAAAGTTTGTAGCAAAACCCATGACTTTAAACTCTGTAAAATGAGGGCAGGGCTCACTGTAACTGTTAGTCCTTATGACAGTCACTGGGCTGCTACGGAGTGTCATAGAAACCATTGATAATCTACTATTTAGAAAAAAAACTGATACACACCAAAGACCACATCAGCGTCCAACATCCAGAAATAGTGATGTGCAGTATACTGGTTCATACCAGTATAATGTGGTATTAATTATATTTTAAATATTTTTGATATTCCATAAGACTGTATATGATAGACAAAACAAGGCAAAACATGTCGCTGTTTAAAGAGGGACCCTTTTCACTGTTGCACCACCCAAACACATGCAATGGGCTTGGCTGAAGAAGTAACTGTGGTAGTAATAGCAGTTCAAAGTGGCAAAAATGGACAAGTGGAACCCTGAAGGTTCTGAAACTGAAAAAAATAGCACATGACACACAAATCTGTTACAAAAGAGGAGCAGTGTCTGTTGGGAGGTTATTGTACTGAAGAATATTAAAACTTAGGTGACAGCCTTGGCCTTACAGTGGATATTTTAAACAGTTTTAGCTGTGCAGGATATTCGTGCATAGATCCTACATTCCCTGAAGGCAACGTGATAGGGGAAGGTCTCTGGCCTTTTGGTTGAGCTGTCTGTCATGATTCCACACCCCTCTCAGTTGATGCCACGCCCCCACACTAGATTTGGGTCAAAAGTCTGAAACTGAAAGACAGATCTGATTTCTTTTTTAACTCTAAAAACTAAGATCGGAATCTGAAAAGATGAAACATGCAACTGAAAGAAAAATATGAAAGTGAAAAATGAAAATAAATAATTTATTTAAAAGAATTACCAGAGTTGATCACAAGTGTATTTAACCGGATTTTTTAAAAAAAAAATGTGTACACTTATTTTTATTTTGAACACGGTGTTGGTGTATTTTTCGAAATTCAAGATCAAAACTTGAAATTTCAGTTTCAGATTTTATGTTTTCAAGTACAAAACTTTTGACCCAAATGTAGCTCCATACTTGAAAAGCCGACCAGTGACCTCTGAAGCAGGACCTAATGTACAAACTATCATGTCTTCATACCAGGTACAGTAGGTTATAGCATTTCATACAAATGTGCTACATTGTTTAAAAACTACAAAGGGCAGTGCTTTAGTTTGCCAAATATGTGTTTTTGATCTGGTTTATTAACCTATTGCTTATGGACAAGATGTTGGCTTTACTAACAAGGCCTGTCAAAACAACAAGCTCAAACCACATAGATACTGTATACTGTAAATGACAAGCAAGCAATTTACACTTAATAGTCTAACATCAACATAGCCAGGTCGCCATCAGTCAAGTACCAGTCCACTTCTGTCAGTTCTACTACTATCAGCCTACTTTTCTTTGTCTCCTCTAGCAAAACCTTAACCCTCTTCATTTTTGGTGCTGCCTCTACCGTGACATCCAGTCAGTGTTTAATTGTGTTGCATTGCTTGATTAGTTTTTGCTAATCAGGGTCTGACATGGGTGCCATTCACCTTTTGGAAGTTGTTGTACCATTAAAATAATCCTGGAGACATTATTTGAAGGATGAAATGATATCATTCTTAGTTTTTAAATTTGTGCCTCGTACATATCGTACAAGCCAATACTAAATGTGTTATCTTATAAAAGGTTATTGGGGTGCCACTAATTAATGCCTAAAGTATAAATAGATTTTTAATTGTAATTTTAGTCTTGATAACTAATAAATATAATATATATATAAATGTATAATAAAATGCCTGTTAAGTGGCTGCAGGTGTTTTTCAAGAAATAATAAATATTTTAATTAATGGATAGTTGATCCTTATAAAATCTACATTTTATTTTATTTTAAAAACATTTTAGAAATGTTATCAGAGGTATATGAACAGAAGTGTCACACAGTATAAATGTCTTATACTGTAAATGGTTTATTAACGGTTATGAAGAGCTTATATCCATCTCTTTAATTTGTACATGTATCTATCATTATTTCACTGTATACTTTATCTTCCTCATGAGAGTTGAGGGGGGCTGCTGACAAATGCCAACCATTTGCAGCAAGGGGTCCAAGCTGTTTTGAAATAATCAAAGTATCACAGCTTCATCATCCAAAACATCATTCAAAAATGGGAACACCATTATGACAGAAACACAACTACTTTAATGGGTGTTGCAAATTACTGCCCTCGTCACTGACTTGGTTGAAAGCATCCAATCCCAAATTGCCCCCAAATTGGTCAAATTCACTATCATTAATTGGTCTGTGCAAAAATTATGAATTCTAATTCTAAAACTCGGGTAAAATACATCCAGAATGAAACAAATTCTTTTGCAACCGATTCAAGGATTAGTTGAGCCAGGATAATGGCTTAATCCCTTATTCTAAGCCACATCCACACGAAATGTAAACAATCTTTTTCTTTGCGTTTTCAAAAAAAAATCCCTGTAAAGACAGCATCGTTTCAGGAAATATCTGCGTCCACCTGGAACCCCCTCAAACAACACAAAACACTGTAGTACATAGACCAGGCCTGTAAGTGGCACTGTCCCGCTGCACCAAAACACAAGACGCGATACATAATGAACCAAGCAACGGGAAAGAAAGGGAAATAAACGTTGTTTGTGTACATTTATGTTTTATAGCAATTTTGTTTTTCCCCAAAAAAGCAACTAACCACAGATCTAGCGACGTTATGTCATAACCCCAAATACTTTCAGCAATGGTGCCACCAGGGGTGGCCACGGCCCCCCCCTATAAATTTACTGGCCACCCCACTGGCCAGTATAGATTGTAGTAGCGTCAGTTATGCATTCATCCCAAATGCACAGCCAGCCAGGCTTGACCTTGACCTTCCCTCACTCACAGCAGCCCCCGCCTCCCCCTCCCTCCGGCCGCTGTTGCGCGCTCCGACAGCAACGGCTCAGCGTGTGCGCGCGACCGCCGCTTGTACCAACACAGGTAAATGACCTCAAAAGGAGTTAAGAGAGAAAACGGAGAAGACTGCCAGTAAGTAAATAAGTCAAAATATTCTTTAGTAAAAGAATAGAGGGAAGTATGCGTCGTAACGTGTGCTTTTTAAGTGCTAAATAGTGCAGTAAATAGTTACAGCAGCTTTTTTTGACGGGTTTTTGACATATATAACCGAGTTACGTAGCTAACGTTAGCTGTACACAGTATGTTATGTCAGTCATTTTGAGACAATGAAGAGAAGGTCCACAGACATCTCTTCTTATTTTAAGAAGAATATTAAAACAGGAGAGAAAGAGACGACAGGGGAGCAACAGAGGCTTAGTGAGGAGGAGGAGGAGGAGGAGAAGAAAAGAGAGAGCAGAATACACAGCCATCATCAATAATAATAAGCAAAGATATGAGTGTTTGTTACACATACTGTATAGCCTGCTAATCAGAACCAGACTATTGATCCCTGTTGGGAAATTCCTGTTACATAAAGCAAATGTGTGATTGTTTCTGTACTTGCTTTAATTTGTATATGTCAGTACCTGCTTTTCCCCAGTAGTTGTTTTGTTTACAATAAATGTACACCTTATGCCTTATATATTCATTACACAATAAAACATAATTGTTAAGTGTAATGTTATTAGTCTGTGCACATTAGATCATTAGTAACATTAAATATAACACAATAAACCAAAGTATATCAGTAGGCATTTCCTTAAGTCTTTCTGATTTCTACTGTTTTCTACTGTTTTCTACTGGCCGGTTTACTACAACAGTATAATGATATCCTGAAATTATGGCTTTTAGTTTTGGTGTGCCAAGATTTTAAGTGTCCCCATCTGGCCGCCGCTATGAAAAATTTCTGGAGGCGCCACTGACTTTCAGAGAAGGAAGTGTTCAGTTCTGCCGTGCGGGTGAACCTCATCTAACACAATCTCCAAACACGAGAGTATGATGGAGACAACGGCAACAAAGATAGAGACGATGACGTCATCATTTTCCTAAAGTAGTGTATTCGTTGTCTACACGGAAACGCGAGGACAGTGTTTAAGATTTTCCCACTCTGGGAGGCATTTTTTTTTGAAAAACCGTTTCAGGTCCTCTAAAATGCTGTTTCCCTATACTTTTATTTGACAGCCTTCCCTCATGTTTTGTCAATTCAATTTTTTTTTTATGCTCTTTTGAATTTTGATGCTCTTAATTTAATTTGAAAAACAATTTCCTGATTTAATTTAAATTTTAACTTGTGTAACTACAGTATATTAAGCACAAAGATAACAAGCACTTTGTAGATGTAAAATGTGTTTCCATAAGGTGCTTATTTGATAGGGATAATATATTAAGTTTATTATTATTTTCAAACTGAAAACCACACTTCCAAAATGTATTAGTGTCAAGACTTGACCAGAGAGTCATGAGAAGACAAAGTATTTTAACTGTTTACCTTGGAGTCTCTGTATGATTTTTCAAAAGATTTATTATTAAGCATTTTACATGGCTTTTTCCCTTACCAAGTTGCTTTTGTATGAGAGGATGTCATTGCATATTCCACCATGTACTTACTGAGCAGCTTTGTAAAGAGAAACAGAAAGTCTTCATGAATGAAAAAGTGATTAAACTCTTATGAGCAACAAATAATCCTATGTTGTCATTTGTGAATTTCACACACCAAAACAAAAAACCAAACCAGTTTTAGGTATCTTGGTGAAATCTTTGGTTTGGTTAGTCTCACATTGATGAGAATTGTGTTCTTAACACAGACAACAACAACAATGATAATAATAATAATAATATAATTTTAATAATAATTGAACTAAATAAATTAAAAGAGTTTAATACAGTGAGTAAGTGCATCAGCCCCTGGATGCATAGGGTGATTTTAACTCCACTAGTACATTTAAATTTAAGAAGCATAGGATTCTAAACCTGCACATCTACAAAAAATAACAGAAACGTCATCAACACCTGTACAGCAGAGGAGAGGGTAAAAAGAGTGAATAAACTGCTAGCCAGGTGAATTTTCAACCACACTGCAGTAGGGTGCTGCACTAGGGTGCAGCAGGTCTTTGCACTAGGGTGCAGCAGGTCTTTGCAGTAGGTAGTTACACTGTAGTCCTGCAGTGTCAAACTATATGATTAAAATGCATGCGAGGTGTGTATATTCACCATTTTTCAGTTGTATACATAAGAGAATAAGAAACTTGGAGAACCAGGCAAGGTGCCTCATCAAATAGAAGAACAGCCTCCATGCATTGTATGTCCCTTTCTGATCATGATGCAAAAATAATCGACTTTTACTTAAGCAGTCATTAGAGGAAATAAACGGTGTGCTGCTGAACCTCTCCCCAACTTGAGCCCTTTTGATGTCTGCACACCAGGGAGGTCCAGATACTGTCATGATCCTCCTGCCCCTCCCTTGCCTCCTCCTGTGTTTCTTACCCTGGTTCGCAATCAACTCACCTGCGCTGGGAGTGCACCTGCTCCAAATCAGCTCATCATCAGGTTCTCGTAAGTTCTCTGTGCATGTATGATTGGATTAATCCCTGTACTTTCCTGAGTTAGAGCCTTGTCATGCTGAAGAAGAATACATTCTTCTTCAGCAGTTTTTGTGGAGCCTCACATTATGTGTCTGACATTTTAATTTAAGTCTCCTAACGTCAGCATTTAAATCAGAAGTACAATAATTCAATTTAGGAAACAGCTTTAAATAATAAATGTTCTAAATCTTTAATAAATACAAATGCAGATAAAGACCTTCTGTGGTTTCTAATTCTAGCTCCTTCCTTTCTGTATGACCTTTGATTTGATTTACTTTTGTATTGTTAATGTCCTTCCCTTCATAAAATCTTTCCAAATCAGCTATGTGAATATCTGTCTGAACCATTGCAGTCGGGATCATATTTACCATACCTCATATTTTAGTCCCTGTACTTGATCTTAATGCTGCATTTGACATCTCTGATCATAAATTATATTGCAGAGAACGGAGCAGACTTTTGGTGCTGCCCACTGCTGGTTTCAGTCCTATTTATCTGATAGATTCCAGTTTCTCCATGTTAACACTAATGACTAAACATTATTAGAAAGCACAATACACTTTCACTGTTATGCGGCTGATGCACAGCTATATGTAGCTAAATAAATCATATTGTTAACCTCCTGGATGACATAACCTTCTACTTTAGGTTAATATACTTGGCCCTAAAGAAAAACTTTAACATATATCCTAACATATTTCAAGATGCAGTGCGTTCAGAATCAATGATGCTTGTTGATGACGTTGATCCACTTAAACCTTTTATTTATGACTCATCTATACACAACTAAAGCTGCTTTTACACACTGAAGGTTCAAATCAACATAAAATTGTCCACTTAATGTGCACCTATGTACACCTCTCACCTAAATATGTTTTTGTGAAGTTTTGTCTCCCTTCACAGTTTTGGAAGCAAATATATGCAAAAGGTAGACTTACCAAAATGTTAGTACTGTGCTTGAGTAGCGCGGAGGTAGAAGCCCGCTGTGCAGCTGTGCCTACGGGAATGAAGTCGTTATCGACACCGGCGGAGAGACGTCGCGCAACAGCAGCGGGCATGCCGTCGCTCCGCCGTGATGTACTCCAGGGGGAGGCTGGATGTAGCGGAGTTCGACGGGGCTCTTCTCTAAGTAATTGGACAGCTGAGCGTTAATGACGCCCTTTCACTGATTTTCCCTCCCCTGCGCTGTCAACTGCCCCCGCCTCTTTAATGCAGCGTCACTCAGCCAGCCCATGCACAAAAGAAGATGACCCAACAGGACGCAGAACATCACTTGTGCTGCACGACACTGTGGGCAGCCACAAAAACTTGTGGCTTCCTGTGCTAAAATTTGATTCATCTCTCTGCATGAAGTATACTAGATAGTAGATTAGTAGTAGATTACTTATGTAATTAGATAGAAAATAACATTTGCTGCTGGGGCAATGGCAGTGTTAGAGCAATTATCTTTCACCTGGAAGGTGACAAAGTCACTTAGTTGTTTGGTCTGTTTGCTTGATAATAACTTTTAGTTTAGGGGACGTTTTGTGTTAACTTCTTTCTTTATTTCACTTTCTCTCCACTGACTCGGTTTAGTGTGTCTCTGTTTCTGTTATTATATCTGTAATGTGTATAAAGCCTTCTCTGTTTTTGGTGTAGTGTTACAGCGCCACTAACCGTCCTGGTATATGTACTACAGCGTCTTGAGGACATCTGCTTGGCTCGAACAAAACGGGTGTCAAGCACTCCTTTTCAATATTAAATACATACATATATAGATATAATTACAGTAGTACTAGTAATATTATTATTATTAATATTATTATTATTATTAATAATGGCAACGATAATAATAATTTGTTGTAAATATGTGAAGTATTTCTTTAAATATTCTGTCTGTAAATATTTTTCATAGCAGCATTTGTTAAAGCTGACTTGAGAAGTTGGGAAAAGACAGTCAATTTGAGCTTCACCAAGGATAAATCTGTCAATTTGAACTTCACCAAGGATAAATCTGGTAGGTTAAAAACAAATATAGAAAAACCAAACGGTGTACAGTTAAAATGTATTTGTTTGAAAATTCACTTGCAACTTGTACAACAAACAGTGGTGCTGCTTCAGCAAATATTTGAACAAAGATCTGAACTGTAATCAGTCAGCGTAGTAAAGTAAAATACCGAATAAAACATATATCAGGCTTTTTTGCAGATACTTAGACTTTTTGATGGGACAGTGTTTCATAGTACCTAGGGCCATAAACTCACCACAGATGATCTGACATAATCTACGTTTTTTGCAAGCAGTATTCTCTTATATTCAAATGGACATGTAGAAAATCTAAAAGGCAGGATTTGCCGCACTGTCAGAACTGTATGTGATAAAGTCAGTGGCTCATGTATTTGTGATTTCTCTGGATATTAATGCACAGGCATAGAAACGTTATCTTCCAGTCATATGGTTTTAATGCAGACTCATTAATGACAGCATGCAGAGCATCCTAGCACCTTCTACTGGCCATAAACTATTGTAGCACATAAATGTCAGTATAAGAATATGAATAGGTAATTTCACAAATCACATTCTCTTGCAGTAGGGAAAACTCATGTTGCAGTTTTTCTCTTGCATGATTGGTCACTGAGCACAGATCTACATCAAATGTCCTCCAGGAAACATGAAGGTTTTTTTTTTTTTTTTTTTTAAATCAAACTGGTATCTCTTGAAATTGCAAATATGCTTTCAGTGGAGCAGCTCATTTTCCAAATGAGCTCCTCACTTTTGTTTCCTTTTTAAGTTTTATTTTTATGACCTCTGCTTTTTTGTTACATGAAATCTTAATGTAAAGAAACCAACCTCAGTTTACAGGATAAAACAGTATAAAAAATGGTTGTTTTGCTTCAATAAGGTCTGCAAGTATTTGTATTGGGCTACATATGGATTCAGTCAGTCCACAGTTCAGTCAGACTTCCTCTGATCTTATTAAAGGTGACAGCATTGCTCTTTTACGTGTCAATTGTTTCATCTCTTCATAAGTTTTCATTATAACTGGCTTCCATTTGGTGACACATGTCTGCTCCACGGCCTGTGCCATATGCACTTAGGGACGCTGTGGAAGCCCAGCGAAATAATGGAGGCTGATGGGGTTATCACACCTGTTAATTTCAGTGAATGGGCTGCACCAACTGTCAACATTCCTAAAGTTGATCAAACAGTGAAAATATGTCTATTAACATGTCTATTAACCCCTGGCTTGAAGTAGCTCAGTACCCCATACCTAAACCCCAAGGTTTTTCACAAAACTTGCAGGAGGAAAGAAATTCACCAAGCTTGATTTGTCACAAGCCTATCAACAAGTAGCGCTAGATGAGAGTTCTAAACAGTACTTGGCCATTAATACACACAAGGGGCTCTACCAAGTAAACAGATTTCCCTACGGTGTAGCCAGTGCACTTGCGATATTTCAAAAGTTAATGGATCATGTCTTGCAGATCATAGATGTGTTATTTAGATGACATACTGATCACTGGACAGGACACAGAGATGCACATGAGACACCTGGAAGAGTTTTTAAAAACACTGAATAGCCACAACCTCAGGGTGAACAGAGAAAAATGTGCTTTTTTTCAACACAGTGTATCTTATTTAGGACATATCACAGGTGCAGAGGGGATTCACCCAATGCAAGAGAAATGTGAGGCTATTGCTAAGGCAACCATTCCTACTACAGTGACAGAGCTAAAATTGTTCTTGTCACTGTTAAGCAATTATGGGAAGTTCATTCCAAACCTTTCTACTCTGATAGCACCTATGACAAAGCTGCTACAGAAAGATGCAGTGGGAGTGGTCACCATCATGTCAGAATTCATTTGAAGAAGCTAAAAAGCAGCTTCTCTCTAACAGTGTTCTTGTACATTATAATCCAGAGCTACCACTTATACTGCACCTACACCTGCTTGTGGTGCTTCACCAGTCGGTGTAGGTGCAGTGATCTCCCACAACATCCCAGATGGTAGTGAAAAACCTGTAGCTTTTGCTTCTCGTATGCTTATCAAAGCTGCGGAAGAACTACTCCCAAATACAAAAAGAAGCATTAGGCCTGGTTTTTTGAGTAATAAAATTCCATGAGTATTTGTTTGGTCGTAAGTTTACATTGATAACACACCACAAGCCTGAAATTACTGAAGATCTTAGGCCCAAAGACTGGAGTACCACCTTTAGCTGCAGCTAGGATGTAAAGATGGGCTCTGATATTAACTGCATATACCTATGAGATACCAACCATCTGAACAGCATGGAAATGCGGAAGCATTATGGGTTTGGGTTACCAAAAGAGGTAGTGACAGACAATTCATTTCAGGTGAATTTGAAACATTCCTTAAGATGAATGCTGTAAAACACATTACAACTCTAGCTTATCATCCCACTTCAAATGGATTGGCTGAAAGATTGGTCCAAAACTTCAAGAGATCTTTAGCCAAGACCAAAGACATGGGTGGCATGACATTGCAACATTGTACTGCTAATTTCTTTGCGATATAATTCTACTGCAACAAGCCACACTCAACCACCAAGAAAACTCCAGCAGAGTTGTTTTTGAAAAGACAGGTCCATACTAGACTGTCTAGTGAAGCCAGACTTGTCTCAGTCTTTTCCTCCTGCGAGTCTTCCATAACAGTCAGATAGTCAGAGAAAACTCAGGTCTTTCTCTATAGGTCAGGCTGTGCTTGTGAAAAACTACAGGGGAGGAGAGAAGTGGTTGAAGGCTGTAATAACTGATGTTTTGTGTCCTGTAACATACATGGTGTCTGTAAATGGAACATGTGTAAAAAGGCATGTAAATCAAATGCTGAATGCAAAGAGAGAGAAAGGAGAAAAGACTGTGATTGACACTGGTGGATACTCGGATTCCCATGTTGATCCTGGAGAGGACTTGAAAGACATGGAGACTGTTACTGGGGTGTGGTAAACACCTGAACAACACCAGTCTAAGTCTAAAGCTACAGGGGAGGAGCTGTGCTTATTCAAAGAAAAAGCACAGCCAAAAGTTAGGGTTAAAAAGGTTGTCATGTTAGACAGAGCCCTGCTGTCCAAGGTGTTGCACCCTGTATGCCATTGCTCATGTACATGGTTCAGGAAACTTAACTAAGGAAAAGAGGACAACATTTAGGAATGTTGGGAAGGAGTACCATCAATTCAATTCAATTCAATTTATATAGCATTTATACAAGCAGCAGCAGAGATTATTGATAAGAAATTGCACTGATGAACTTTAAATCAAAGCATAATAATAATGACAGCAGTATTATTGTTAGTGATAATAATAATATAATCAAAAACTGGATCTGGATCTTGCAGCCTGTAAGATGAAGACAGAGAGAGAGAGAGAGAGAGAGAGAGAGAGAGAGAGAGGATGGAGGGAAAGACACAGACGTGGAAGAGAAAAAAATAAAGTTAATGAGACATAATTAAGTCACATACCCTGAGTGTGAGAGAGTGAGTGTGAGAGAGTGAGTATGAGTGCACCACAGGAAATCCCCCAGCAGTCTAGGTCTATAGCAGCATAACTAAGAGATGGTTCAGGTTTCCTTGAGCCAGCTCTAACTATAAGCTTTATCAAAAAGGAAGGTTTTGAGTTTAACTTTAAATACAGAGAGAGTGTCCACCTCCTGAACCAACATTGGCAGTTGGTTCCACAGGAGAGGAGCCTGGTAACTAAAGGCTCTGCCTCCCATTCTACTCATATGGACTCTGAAGTGATCTGTTGGGATGATAAGGTGAAACTAGATCTTTAAGATATGATGGGGCCTGATCAGTAAGCACTTTGTTTGTGAGGAAGTGGATTCTAAATTGAATTCTAAACAGTAAGGTATTTAGGGTGAGAATAATAACCTCAGTTTTGAGTTTAGAAGTAGGTCATCCAGAACTTAATGTCTTTGAGACATTCCTGGAGTTGAACAACCTGATTTATTTCTTATTGATAAATAAAGCTGTGTGTCATCTGCATAACAATAAAAGTGTATGTTGTGCTTTCTAATAATGTTTGCTAAAGAAAGCATATAAGGTAAAAAGTATAGGCCCAAGAACTGAGCCTTGTGGAACTAGGGCTGTTTCTGTGCTATGGTGTAATCTAAATTCTGACTGGAAATCTTCAAACAGCCTGTTACTCTGCAGATATTCACATAACTGATTTGCAACTGCCTTTTCTAGTATTTTAGAAATGAAAGGAAGGTTTGATATTGGGTGATAATTGGCTAAAACATCTGGGTCAAGGGTAGTTTTTTAAGAAGGGTCTTAATAACCACAACTTTAAAAGCTTGGGGTACATATCCAGTTAATAAGGAAATATTAATTTTATTTAATATGGAGCAATTAATTAATTGAAGAACATTTTTAAACTGTTTGGTGGGGATGGGATCTAACTGACAGGTTGATGGTTTTGATGAGGATACTAGTGGGAGGAGAAACTGTGTAACTGTATATCTGGTGCTTCTAAGGTTATTGTGCTAGAACTTCTCTCATTACCACTAGAAGAGAAGAGGTGGTCAATTTTTTCTCTTATTGATGTTATTTTATTCACAAAGTAATTCATGATGTTGTCACTTGCTCAGTGTTAAGGGAATAGACGGCTCAGTAGAGCAGTGACTCTGTGTCAGCCTGGCTACAGTGCTGAACAGAAACTTTGGATTGTTCTTGTTTTCTTCAATTAAAGAATAATAGGCTGCTCTAGTTTTATGAAGGGCTTTTTTATAAGCTACAAAACCATCTTTCCAGGATACATGAAATTATTCTAGATTAGTAGAACACCCTTTTCTTTCTAATCTATGTAAAGCCTGTTTAAGAGAGCGAGTATGGGAGTTAAACCATGGTGCTTCTCTCCTCTGATCCATCACTTCCATGGTGCTTCTCTCCTCTGATTCATCACTTTCTTTTTCAGAGGGGCAACACTATCTAATGTAGTACGCAGTGAAGCTGCTGCATCATCAACAAGATTATCAATGTAAGTGGGTGTAAAATCATAACTGTTAACTTCAGGTGTACTTAGACATGAAACAGAGTTAAATAATGGCTACACTGTATTTTTGAAAAGTATTTATGTTATTATCAGACAGGCACCAACTGTAGTGGTATTTTTTTAATGTTATTGTAGTTAGTTATTGTGCAATTAAATGTGATTAAATAATGGTCAGTTAAGAGGGGGTTTTGGGGAGAAATATTTAGGTTTTCTGTCTGTGCCATAAGTGAGTACAAGATCGAGAATGTGACTAAGGCAGTGAGTGGGTTTATTCACATGATGAGTGGAACCAATTGACTCTAACAGTGAATTAAATGCAAAACTAAGACTATCACTTTCAACATCTACATGGATGTTGAAATCCCCCACAATTATGATTCTATCTGTCCTTAGCACTAACTCTGTTAAGAATTCGGAAAACTCTGACAGAAACTCTGTATAAGGTGCAGGTGGACGATAAACAGTGACTATCAGAACCGGTTTCTGTGATTTTAAACTAGGATTAGATAGACTAAGGATAAGGCTTTCAAAAGATAAGTATTCAGTTTTAGGCTTTGGGTTAATTAATAGACTAATATTAAAAATGGCTGTGATTCCTCCTTCTCGGCCTGAGCTTCTGGGAATATGGGTGTTAATAGGTGTGGGTGGTGTTGACTGATTTAAACTATATTCTTCTTGTGTCTAACCAAGTCTCAGTTAGACACAGTAAATCAATATGATTATAAATGATTAGATCATTAATTAAAAATGACTTTTATATTTAATAGTCCACATTTAAGAGTGGTACTGTAGGATTCTGTTTTATTATTGGTATTGGTATTGATTATTATTAGTTTGGGCTGTCTAACTCCTCTTCTCTTTATTGCTGATTTATTTAATTTTCTTGACTGGGGGACAGACACAGTCTTTATGGGGTTTTGTTGAGGTGACTGCTAATGTTGCTTTCTGCTAATGTTGTATAATCGCTGTAAAATAATCGCTGTATTATTTCTGTAGCCTTAGAGTAAGCCCTATAGTCACGGAAAGCGTCTCCATAGTCCTCCAGAATCGCAACACGGCATGTTTCTACAGGAGCTCGATGTGGACAAACATAACGCGGAGTTTCCGGCTCCAGCGACGAAGAAGAAAGTAAGTCACGTGACAGAGCTGCAAGATGGAGCGAGTGCCGGGAGCAGTTAAATGTGGAATATTTTTTTAAGCATTTCTGAGGATAGAGGATCATATTTATCGTGTTGCTGGAGAAACAGCACCGGCACCTGAATCTACGTCCTCAAAGAAAAGAAAGCATGACACCGGAAATGCATTCGTAACAGACAACGGCGGAAAACGAGTAAACATCGCTGTTGCCTTTTCTAAGTGGAATCACTGATGAGGAACAAACGTCTACAAACTGACGCTGACGTCATGTGATTTTTGCTGAACAGGTAATTTCACATACTCATCTAAATGTTGTTTGTAGTTTGATGGAAGAAACTCGAACACAGGGCAGTGTTTGTATTTGTATTTCATGGATATAGTTGCTAATGCACATAACACAAACCACTTCAACTCTTGTTTGAATAGAAATGTAAACTCCTCAAATATTCTACTGACATAATAACAATTAATTATTTTGCAAGCATTTTGCATGACATAGTTGGGACCTGGTCTTGTTGTCCAGGTGGGTCTTTGTTTGTGTAGGTGAGCAGACCCTCCCTATTTCAGCAAGTAACACATTAGCTGCTAGAGTGGGGGAGGATTAGGAGGGTTTGTTTTCCCTCTGTGTTCATTTGGGTGAGAACATGAAATTTTTAAAATATATTCCTATTGTTTCTTACAGCTGTGAGAGAGGTCAGCAACATCAACACTGTCAAAGAGACAATATTTTCATGTCACAGCGCCAACACTGTCCAGCTGCATTACATATGACAGGCAAGTTACTGTAGTTGTGCAGTAATGTATTACCATAAAAGAAAATTTTGATTGTTCACAGTGTTATATATGAAAGTTATATGAAAGGATACCTTACAGAGATGAGTGTTTAACAGTCATCAGAGAGGCCTCATGGGGGAAAATATTTTTACTGACCCTGTAATCAATGTGTTGAATAAGTTGAATCTTTCATTTGTTACTGTTTGGAGTTATGTTGTGACCATGGTTCTCTGAATATGTCCCCATGTTTTATGTCCTGTTTACAGAATTGATTTGGCAAATGAATGCTCCCCTTACTTTCAAACCCAAGATAATGTGTAAAAAAGGATGGCAGCTCTGATGAGGAGTATCTTCCACTAATCAGTGTAAGGTAAGTTTTTGGTCAGTCTATAATCTGTTGACAGTCACAGTTAATAACTCATAACTGACAGGAAAAATATCTCTAAAGAGAGATATGTACACCAGGTGACCCCGGGAAGAATGGTTAAATCTACCCATCCCTGCACCATCCACATCACTGTTGGTGCAGACACAGGTCAGACATTTGTCTGCATTTACTGCAGCACATCAACAACAATCATACACTGAGTTGATCCTAATATGTCACTGTCTTCAACAGGACCGGGCTTCCAGACAGCTGCTGATGTGGACTGAAAACAGTTGGACTTCACCACACCTGTTTCACTGAACAATAAACCACTGAATCATGTTTCCTCTTAGGCAGTTTCTTCCTATTACTGTATAGATATTTATATGACATAGTATCGAAATGGCCTTCTGCAAGGAGTTTGCAGTTTGCCTGGATTCTCCGGCTTCCTCCCACAGTCCAAAAACATGCAGATTTGGGGACTAGGTTAATTGGACACTCTAAATTGCCCGTAGGTATGAATGTGAGAGTGAATGGTTGTCTGTCTCTAAGTGGCCCTGTGATTGACTGGCGACCTGTCCAGGGTGTACCCTGCCTCTCGCCCTATGTTAGCTGGAGATAGGCACCAGCACCCCCCGCTACCCCTAGTGGATAAAGCGGTAGAAAATGAGTGAAATGAGTGAGTATCGAAATGAACACAGCAGGTATATCTGTTCAGCTTTTATTATTTATTTATTCTTCAATTTGAACCAGCAGAATATACAAGTATAAATATAAGTCAATTAGTGTAAACAAATGTAATACAGAAAAAAAATTGAATATAAAATAATGAAAACTAGAACCATATATGAAATTAAAGATTGATGCCCTGATATGAACATTGAGATGTTTGAATACTTATGGCATCATGTGAAACTCAGACTTGGGAGGAAATTTAGAGGCCAGGTATGAAACTTTTTCTGATGTTCCAAATGCAGCAGCTGCTGATGACAACATACATAAGTGTGTTATGTATGTTGTTGTGTATGTTATGAACTGATTCTATATAAATGATAGATGAGTGAGTGATATAAAAATTTAATTGAAATGTAAATATGAAATATCTACAGGCAGGATAAGGTGAGATCCTGCCAGTACTTACTGTGAATATTCAAAAAACTTCTCCAAGTCAGTACTGGGAGAAGGCTTACACAGTTGAAAATTGGCCTCAGTATTTACTCTCCTGGTCAGTAGACATGTCCCTACACTTGGCACAAGAATGCCACTTTACCCCTGACACACCAGCAGAAGGTGGGTTATCATCCCTGCACTGATGCATCATCAGGTGAGGCATCAAAAACTAGACCTGGTTGTCTCTCCAGCAGCTGTGTTTTAGATCTCTGTACTTATCCAGAGTCATCTCCACCAGAAGTCTATATACATAAAACACAGAAAAGAGAAAAATAGTGTACATGTAAACCACATGTACATGTAATAGTTTAAAAGCATTAGTTTGAGTGGTGTTTAGTAGATAACATGACAGTGGACTGTATGTTATGGTTAGTAGGCTATTCAGTATTATAACATCAAAGTATGGAACATACATGGTCTGTGCATAAATATTTGTCATAATTCTGCTCCTGGTTTTCATATAATCATTCAGCTGATGTTACTCAGGCAACAACTGTTCTAATGAGATAACATCTAACTGATGTTATAGTATGGCGTAAAGTACAGAAATGCTAACTTTATATAAGTACCTACTACAATTCTGTAGTTGTTGGTGAACAGACCAGGTAAGAAAATTATACAATATTATCAGTACAAACCTTTGTTAGGTGTCTCGTGTGTGAGGGGCTTCTTCTTCTCTTCTGTGGAGGCAGCTGCTCGTCTGCTGCTCCTCTCCTCGACCACAAACACGCCGTCTCGCTTTCTCTACCATTTGTAATTATCAATGCAATTATCACTACTTTTGTTACAACTACTTTGGTGACAGCTAGCCCGCAGTTAGCGGGCAAATGCTAACACAATATGGAAAAATAATAGGTTTTACTATGACCTATACAATTACAATATACACAAGTAAAACATAAACGCGTTTTTATACGAGAACCTCAACTGTTGACTCGGTCGTAAAAGTTGACGACGGCATTTTGATCGGCAAAGGCCACCGTACTTCTCAGGGAAGGGAGGGGTGAGCAGAGGAGTATTTCTTCGTTGCAATGTCGAGTTTATCCTCTAGATGTCACTAGAAATCACAGACTTCACCTTTTAAAGAAACTTGGGTTATCATCCAGGCTAGTAGATGGCGGTAATGCGCCTTTCAGTTGGTTTGCCAATCGCCATTAAACCTGTAAAAGACATCTGTCATGTGATGCGTTTGTTGAATTTGTAGCTGATAGTGGATCACGAAACGACCTGGAGAAGGTAAGCTAAGCTTTTCAACTTTATTCCAACACACATAGCTTAACTCAACTGATAGGTTTAATTATTATACAAAGTAACTAAACATTGGAAGTTGCTAATATAGGACTATCACGTAAACATGCCTGAGTTCATATGAAAGACGCCACAGTTGTAGAATCAGGGTTACGGGTTAAAAAGGTCGGAATGGCACAAGCGATATCGAAGCGATGGTTAAACTGTGCCTGTTTTATTTTCTTTATTACAGTTGCCACACGATTAACTGCTGCATACCATGGCCGATGTGAGTATGGTTTCTGCTTCCTGTTTGCTCCTGTTAGTTCGGTTAACACTCCCTGTCTCTGTCAGATATGAAGAAAGAAAGAGGCGCAGTTATATGTGCAGTACTGCGCAAAAGTCCAACGCCGCCATGAAATTTGATGTTTTTGCAATGACCTTATATTATAATGACCATACAGTTAATTATTTCTCAGCCACTTTACTGAAATACATCCAGAAAATCCAGGAAACGTGTGTATTTAGGGTTATATCACTAGTACGAGTATCAAGACATCATTATCAAGACTTATTATTGTTGTTATTATTGTTTATATTACTTAGATGTTATCATATCGTGATAAGGTATATGTGATGCTTGTCCTAGTTTTAAAGGGTTTGGCATTGATAATCATCATATTTCCCTCCGCCAAGGGTATTTTGTTTTCGCCAGTGTTTGTCTGTCTGTTAACAAAATAACTCAAAAAAGTTACAGACGGATTTTGGTGGATGTCTGCTCTACGACTGCTTCTAGTTATTTTATTGAATATATTTGTGACATGCACTAGATGTTGTGAATTAAATATTATATATAGTGGTTAAAATCCATGGAATTGACAAATTATATTTTAAAAAGTAACTTTATAACGCTTCTTTAATTTTAAACTTAGTTGTTATAGCAGAATGTAAGCATATTTCTAGGCAATTTCATTATTTCTAATAAATATTCTCCATTTAATCTTAAAAAGCTAAAAAAGGAGGTATTATCTGAAAAGAAATGTAATAACAGTGTTTTAAGCAAACAAATCATAAACAATAGATATTTTATTTTAGAGTGTATTTACGTGTATTGTCACTTTCCTTTGAGAAGTGCAGACCTATATAAATTCTTGTATATCAGGATTTAGCCTAAAAATATCCAGATATTATTTGTGAGCCATATTGTCCAGCCACATAGAAAGGCTGATTTGTTTAATATCATAGATTTGTATAATATCATTTGCTGTCGGTATACATCAACAGCAAATGTTGTTAATGTTACTGGTAAAACCTGTGCTTGCCCTACTATTTCATGTCAATGCATATCTGCTGTGAAAAAGATCCATTACTGTAGATTTCTTTAAGACATGCATTGGCATTAATAACATACATGTGTTAAACTCATTGACATCTTGTTTAATATATAAGTCCACCTTTCAGTCACATTATTCCTATCCATATGTTACTGGTCATGTATGACGCACATAAATTTGTGACACGCATAAAAACCACAAAGCTGGACAGTGCTGTATGCATATATTTTACAGCAAATGTAGGGTATAACAGTACTTAACTTCAGGGTCACAATGACATGTGACTTTAATGATACAGAAAATCAGACTGTATCACCTAGGATTTTATGTTTGCCACTAGGGCTGGGCGATATGGCCTATAACCATCATTGCAATATTTTTAGGATATATCGTGATACACAATATATTTCTCGATATTCTGAGATTTATACTTCACTCTTTAAATGTTAAACTGACATCTTGCATACATAACACTGATGCTTGCATTAACTTTATTTGTCAAACAAACTTAACCAAGTTTAAAACAACATAAATGCCATCAACCACAATCGCTGAGAAAGTGAATGAGAAACTCTGTAAAGTGTGAGCAAACCACAAAGGTAGAAGTCCAGGCTGTGTCTGTAGAAAATCACTCTGAACAACAACAGTCACATCACAGCAGCAGTAGCTGCGTGCGTGTATATGTGTGTATGTGAAGCCTGTTCTGGACCATGTTGCGACCCCCCCCCCCCCCCCAATCCTCATCATAATTTGCAAAGGCCGCTAGAACAATATGTGCTTTGACGTCAGAGTCTCCAAAAGTCTCTAATAACACCAGAAATTATACCAGGAAAAAGTTTGTCACTAGTTGTTTTCTGAAAAAGAGGTGCTAGAATACAACACAAAAATACACACATTTTCACACAAGTCGTGCAGCGTTTTGCTTGTAAACAGCATCATCTGGAGCTGAGACAAACACTGTCACTCACTCATTTTCTACTGCTACTGAGACAATCAGAGAAGGCGAACACACGCGCTGCCTTTCAAATGAGGCTGCAATTAGCCGTTGTTAGCTATTGCTATTCTGAGGTGGCCACTGACAACAACTAGCTTGCTTAACTTCATTTTGCATCTAATATATTTTTCTTTGCAGGATTTGAAGAGGTACTTATACAAAGAGTTGCAGAGGTGAGTGTAACTGAAGTAACAGACTGTAGTGCAAGTATGTTTCAGGTTTTTTGAGTTTTTGGTCATATTAGGTACTAACACATAGGTACTACCCTATTCCTACTGGTCATAATACCTGTTTAATGCCAGCTATAAGCAGGATATTGAGCAGTGGTAATGTTTTTGATCAGCATTGATCAGCTGCTGGGTTAAAAATACTGCAATGTATGCAGGTTTTGTCTTCCAACTGAGGTGAACATGCATGTTTCTCCTTTGTCTGCTCCATTTTTGTCAGTGATGTGTAATTTCTGGTGCAATGCTATGATGTGCATTGATCTTCCAGACGTTGGCATAGCTGTTAGCCAATAATGTGTAAAGCTAATCTTACATTTTACATTGCTGGACAGCACACAACTTGGTTTGCTTCTGGCATGTCTCTGACATCACAGTCTGTGCATGGGGAGCGCATCACAGGACAGAACAGCCACTGGCATTTGGAATGGTGCTATTTTTTTAAGCTTTTTCATTTGCATGCAAAAATCTGTGATGCACCTGCTAATTTCAAAGTGAAAGGTTATGGTCTGTGCAGACTTCACTGTATGTGCCTCCATAGCTTGAGAAATGGACACTCACCCACACAAAAAACATGGCTGCCATGCAAGAGGGAACTGGTTAGGCATGCAACAAAAGAATTTCTTAATAATTCTTAAAATTTCTTAATGTAAAATACATGAGAAATCTGAGGCACTCAAGGATTAATATTTAATTCAATTCAATTCAATTTTATTTGTATAGCGCCAAATCACAACAGACATTATCTCAAGGCACTGTACATAATAAGGCCAAAACCATTTAATATTTCGTGCCTACTGAATCATATCATCTAGGGATGGGAATCGATATCTGTCCGATACTGGTGAAAATCACTGGCTCTATATAAGATAAAATTTTGAAATACCATATGATCTAAAAATCCTACATATTGCATGCTTTTCTATGCACAGACTGTAAAAATGTAAATAAAAATCATCAAAAGCATTTAGCAGAGTCATGTTTGAGCTTTTTATTTCTTTTGGGGAAAGCAATAGTTCTTACACAGTTGGAGAATTAAGTCTTTGAAATGACTCAGAATAAATGTGTTGTTAACAGCTTCATAGTTCATCAATGGTCTAAAATGACAGACCCAAAATTGTGATATTGGTATCCATTCCTAATGTCAACAGTAAAAACATGCCAACACATTTCCAGCCATCAAGGCCTTCATCAAGGTAAACATACAAAATGGCCAACCCTTATACTTTGTGGTCATGTGATCACACTGTGACCTGAACTGGCAACAGGCAACATATACAACAGGAAAAACAGACTCCCAAAATCACACGTCTATAAATAAATATGCCTAGATGTCAGACCATCAACAGTCAAAAAAAAAATGTTTTAAATGCATTCAGATACTTTGTGAAAATGGGAAAACTCAAGCTCCATATTCAAACCTGGATATTGTTTAGATTTTAGTGTATATATCCACTATGATTCTCCTTGTGGGAAATGTTTCAGTCTTTGTCAGTGCAATATAATGAACAAACTTTTTGACAGACGCATCAGGCTACAGGTATGACATAAGGTAATTCAAAGATTGCAACACAGTCTTTGTGGTATGCAGGCTTGAGTGTCCATGTGCATGCTTTTATGTAGGCAGAACTAAACATAAATTAAAGGCAAGATTGTCTTCAGAGATAGACTGAAGAATCTTCCTCCATCCATCCATTTTCTACTGCTTATACAAGGTCAGGCCGAGAGGGCAGGAGCTTGAGCAGAGAAGCCCAGACTTTCCTCTCCCCAGCCACTTCGTCTAGCTGTTTTGGGGGAATCCTGAGGTGTTCCCAGGCCAGCCGAGAGACATAAGCTGTGCCATAGCTCTCAAGTGTGCAGCCGACGCAGTCATCTCCTGAGTGTGCAGCTGACGGAGGAGACGGAAGTCATGCACTACGTGAAATGAGACAGTCCAGCTGACAGAGGGTGGAATGGGGTGTACATTCCTTTTCTTCCTCTCCTAATAAATTCCGGCAGGCTGCACACCAAGTGCTTAAATACGTCCCTCCACAGTTCAAAGTCCCGAATGAGATACAGCTATAGTCTCTCCAGTATCGGCTCATCCTTATCATTTACCACACTAAAGTAGCACTCCTGACATGTTGTTTAAAATAAAATTTAGACCAGCTTACATGTACAATAAACCTAAAATATATCCGCTCCTATATCATGCTGTTAGACAGCCATTGGCTTCCATGTTTTCATGACAGTCATCCGTATTTCACTGGTTCCTGGAAATGGAAGCTCACACAGTGAAGTAGGTGCTGATTATGTGTTCTTTCACGCAACCACTATTATAAATCCTGAATCATCCCTTTAAGCCTATGCCAAAGTTAACAGCAAAACTGTCAGAAGGTGTAGTGTTTGATTGATAAACATATATCATATCTGCTGTCTCTCCTTCAGTGTTGAAGGTCTTCATGCTATTGTGGTGACAGACAGGGACGGTGTCCCAGTTATCAAAGGTAAGAAATCCTCTCAGAATCCTACAAAAAATTAGAGATATTCTGATAGCATTTTTACCTTTACAATAGCCTCAAAGAAATAACAACATCAAGATCAAATTAATTGTATAAATAAATAAGTAGTAATAAATAGTTTCCTGGACTTTTCAAAATGCAGCTACAGTTGTCATGTGCTCAGCTGAGGCCTTGTATATGGTCATGGAATTACTTCAGGGACTTTCCAACATAAAATAAAGCGAAACTGCTGACATTTTACTAGTGGAAGTCACTTATTCATCCCAGTAAATAAATACAGGTGTTGACAGCAGCACAACTGATGTAATCTGGGTGAAAACAATCCACTTTAAAGACATGGCATTAGATTGGTGTATAGATTCGGGATTCCCAGTATTGTTGGATGCACTACCGATACTGGTATTGAAATATAACAGAAATAACAGAAAAACAAACCTTTTCTGCAGTAATTTTAAGCACCTTAAGACATGAAGTATGTAACATTGATGGCTCTTTGACGTTTGTTTTCATCCTTACTTTAGTTTACCCAAGTAAGTAACACATTAAACTAAAATTATACTAGTCCTATTAACAAGTAATAGCTTTAATGAAAGTAATAGTTTGGTAATATCCAGGTAATAGCTTGCTAATCAGAATTAATCTACACACTACCATCAGTGTAATATCTCCACATGAGAGAGTTGTAAACATTATTGTTGTGTGTCGTTGCAGTTGCCAATGACAATGCCCCGGTCCATGCTCTTCGACCAGGCTTCTTGTCCACTTTTGCCCTGGCCACAGATCAGGGAAGCAAGCTGGGCCTGTCAAAGAACAAGAGCATAATCTGCTACTACAACACCTACCAGGTCAGACAGCAGCTCTCATACAGTACTGGCTATGATTGATTTGTCTTGTAAATGAATGAACTCTCCAGGTTGGTCTCGTCCACCATTTATTAAAGAAGACATAGAATGGTCTTTTTGAACCAAAAATTCAGATTACTGATGTCTACTTAGATAAATTAAATAATATTTATGGCCAAAAACCTCATAGTCTCTTTAGATTAAGCTAGATTATTGCTCATCTTTGACAGCATTTGAACAGGCGCTCTGTTTCGGAGCTAACCCCCCCCCCCCCCCCCCCCAACACTGAGTCTCTCCCCCCCCTCCAGAACACTGAGTCTCTTGTGATTGGCCAGTGTTAGGCGAAAAATAGGCGAAAACTCCAGTATTGTATGGGTTGTGGGTGCCTTGAAATAGTTAATGTTCTGGTTTTTGGACTTTTTAAAGAAAACAGTTATCAGAATACTGAAGTCTGCTCACTTTGGAACCTCACGTTTGTTTTGTATCTGTGCGACAGATCGTGCAGTTCAATCGATTACCACTCGTCATCAGTTTCATCGCAAGTAGCAGTGCCAACACAGGTAAGACAATCTCTGACATAAGTCACTGTTCACCTTGACGTTAGTCCACTCAAACGAAGGGAGTTTTTTTTTAAACTCTTTTCAAAACTGATATAATTAAGGCAATTAAACACACAAACTGGCTGTAAAGTAAAATATCTGTGTTCATTAAATGGATAGTTCAGGTTTTTGAAGTATGGTTGTATAAGGTATGGACAGGCCCTTTTCCATCATAGGAACTTTTCTCATTCACCCGGTAATTAAGAAACTTTTCCATCCTGGCGCATTTCCACAAAAATTAATTCCACCAAAACTAAAAATTGAGTACCTACTCGTGACTAGGGACTTTTTAGATTACCAGGAACTTTGGAGGGACAGCACTGTATGGAACACATCTTACAGCTATTTCTGTGTTGCAAAGGTAGCGAATTTGTTGCTATATTTAGTGAGTATTCAGACCCTCTAATGACTCTTTTAAAAAAAAAAAAAAAAAAAAATTGACTAGCGACAAATCTAGTGTTTTTTTCTTGTGTTATTTGAGACTTTTGGAGACACTGACATGAAAGCATGTACATGTATTGTTATTTACACACCGGACAGAACAAATGAGCGAGTGGTAATGATACGATGCAGCCTCTCATGCATATCAAGCATGATGAGAAGAAACGAATAAATTATGAAGAGGAGCAGAAATAAGTTACGTCTGTCTGTGAGCAGATCGGGTTTCACACACGCACACACACGCACACACACACACACTGCTGCTGCTGCTGTTGTCTCTGGCTGATGCAACTCACAGTGATGTCAGTAAAAACAATTTTGAAGCTTGAGTTTCACTCCCACCATCTCACTGAAGCACCTTTACAACCCCCCCTCCACACATTTGTAATTCTTTTATAGTTTATTCTTGTTTATTAACATGAGACAAGGTTTTGAGAAACAAACATAATGAAGCGATCCCCCGGCGTGTTAAATGTTTTGACTATATTTCATCAACAACACTCAAGATTTTTGAGGTGCGGTGGAAATGCAAACTACACAAATTACCACAAAGTTCTTTACCCAGGTAAATAAGTTCTTGGTAATAAAAGTTCCTGGTAATTTTGGTGGAAAAGGGACTATAGGCAGTGCTGACTGTGTGTGCAGTGTCAATCTGTATATTTCATCCCAGAATCTCTGTCTGTCCTGGTTGGTGCCAAAATGTTTGTCAAAGTTAATACACAATTAAAATCCACACAGACTTTTAGATCCTTTTTTTTTTAAATCAGTTTATGGCTTTTTAGTTAATGATGTTCTCAATATTGTGAACAATTAATTTGGGAATTTTTCCCAGTGCTTTTGAACCTGCCATTGAAGAGAAACAACTGTGATTCCCCATTGCTTACCAACTACATACCAATATCCACCGTGAGTTTTAGAGAAATTTGGAAAATTTAATTCATTTATTTTTTTATTCTGTCTGGGTTTTGGCCATTAATTAGTGTTTAAGTCTAAGAGCTTTTCCTCACTTCAATGTTTTTTTTCTCTTAATGTAGGTTCTATTATTAATGCTCTGTATGAAAAGTGTTGTATAAACAAAGTCTGACTGATTGAAGTCTACAGTCTCTTGAGAATATTTTTATCACTTAACCACTCATTCGTTCAAACCAAAGTCTGCTGGTCTACTGCTGCCTCATTTGGCAACTTTCTGTAACATACAGTTGGTTCATCAAAAAATGGAATTAAATGTGATGTATTCAGTCAAAAGTTAACTCATTGGCACATATTGTTAATTGAAAGATCCAAATTCAGTCGTTAACGTGGACATAACCAAATTGTTTGTCTTTTCATAGGGAATAGTTTACTATGGAAAAAATGTAATAGTTTGACAAGAAAACTCCTGTGTCCACCTACTTAATCAGATTATCTCGTGTAAAAGGCCTGAGCCCACCCTGCCAACAAGTTACCCATTTGTAGCTGCTCAGCAGTGACTTTGATATTTTTTTTCTTATAGATGAGTTCATCACACACACTGTCAGTGATATACAGATCAGCTGTGACATTACCACATACAGTACACATATCAATCATCCACCCACATCAGTTATTTCTTTCAGTTTAGAGACCTACACTTCATTTGGTGAATAATAACAGCACAGACTTTTACTCTCACCAGTATTGCTTTATCTCACCTGCCTACAACCCACCAAATTCAGTCTTAATTTCAGTATTAATTTTGTCCTGAAGTCCTGACTCATTCACTGCAAGCTGCACATCTCTAACTTGAAACCTACAGAGCCCCTCAGATGGTTTGTCTGTAGAGCTGTTGTGTTGTGCTGGTGTTGTCATAATATGAAAGGTCAAGCGGCCTTCACAAATGTTATATTGATTCAGCCTCTGTTAAGCACACAGAGGTGTTTCACCACTTGTTCCCCTGCTTGTGTTGAAGTAACATCAGCTTCCTCTGTTTCCTCAGGTATCATCATGAGTCTGGAGAAGGAGCTGGCTCCACTAATTGAGGAGCTGAGGCAGGTGGTGGAAGTGACATAGAAAGAATGAACAATGTTGAGCAAGATCATCTGACAGGTTCTCGTATTGCTCACTGAATGTTTCCATCGTTTAATTCATGTCCTGTGGGAGAACCTGACTTTGCAGTTCAATCTAATGGCTTTAAAGTATTAACAACTTTTACCTACGTTGTTAATTTTGCTTTCTGGTGTTACTTGTAGAATTGAGGTGCTGTTCATCAGTATGTTCACATGTAAAAGAGTGTGTATGTTTAAGTCTGATTAAATATTACATTTTATCACGTAAAGTGTTTTATTTGTCTATTTAGTTTAGACGTTTATGTAGAAGTAAGTAGAACTTTCAGTCTGTGCCCCATCCCTGTGCTGAGAACCAACAAAGAAACTTTCTCATGTGCACAAGATCACATTCCATTCTCTCTGGAGTGCACAGGAGACCACACAGTGCAGCCTACTATGCTTTTGTGTGAACATGTCATTACATGAGCTTGTTCTGTTGTAGTTTAACCTTGGACTTCATTATAAAGACTCCAGTGACAAAATTAAGTTTGGAACCTGACAATTTAAATTGAACTCCATGAGTCCTCTCAGTTACATGTTGAATCCTCTGTGGTGTATGGACAGTGGAAACTCCACAGCACCATTGATGCGCAGCTGGAGAAGAACGTGCGTAAACCTGGAGACAAATCCTGGAGCGCATTTGTAAGTAAATGTGATATCACCACTGGCTACTTGCAACTTATCCGTTCAGGGACAACTAAACCGTGGAAAACGTCTTGCAAATATTGATTTAAGGGCAAGTTGTGACCCTGTACTGCAATTGCTGATCCAACAGCCTCAGGGGTTAGTTAAATACCTCAGCCCCGCCATCCAGAACCAGCACATATACATTAAGTCACTGCTTGTTCAGAAGGACGTCACGGCTGAAATGAATCAAGCACCATTTTTCCAAGTGAAAAATGGTGCTTGATTCATGGATTACGGTGGTGGGCTGCTGTTCCATGTGTGACATGTTATCTTTCTGAGTCGCTGCCGAGCACATTGTTCTTTGTCCGATGTTAAAGCGAGTTGATTCTGTGTGTATGACATATACAGTGTACAGTATATAGCAAAAATAAGGCTGTTCTCTGCAGTAAAAGCAGCATTTGATGTGGTTTAATACAGATTTTTTTTTTTTGTCACAGTCAATGGTCATTTCAGCACCACAGTTACTTTAAACATCTCTGATCTGGCTCACACATTATTTTCACCTATGCACTCTGCAGTGCAGTCCATGCTTCCCATTTGATCTCTCTTCCAAAACAATGGCCAACGTAAAATTCACATTGTTATTTAATATATACTGTACACAGCATGTGTGTGTCGATGCAACTGTGAGGGTTTTCATTCTTATTATGCTTGACATATTTATTCTACAGCTATCTACTACATGCACATACACACCGCTACAAACAGTCACACGCACACACTTTCTCACACAAGGGCACACTGCTTCCGCACTCACTTATGCACACATACTCTAATGCTTGCACAGTACAATAGGTACAGAAAGTACTGATAAGATGAACACAGCCCAAATGATATCAGGGTACATCATGCATTGTATCTCAGAGAAGACACATGGACACGGCTGCTCCAGACTAGTTAGTGCCAGTTAGATCAGAGAGGTACCAAGGAGGGACACAAGTAGAAGAAATGCCTGAAGATTGGCTGGTCGTGTGCCAAGAGGCTGAGACTTAGCCTGTGCACCAACAATGGAGAGCCAAGTCTAAACCATGGCCACTACCCACCTAGTCTTATCAATCATGTTCATATCATCATCTGTGTTTCTATAAAAGTTATTGTTTCCTTAATCTGGGCACTCACTCCAACAAAGACGACTGTAGGGTGTTCTGCTCCCTGCGGGTCTTTGTACTGGACTGAGGTCCTCAGCTGAGTATTTTCATTTTCCATTTTGCTTATGAAAATAAAGAGCTCAAACGAGAGAAGTAGTCTGTCCTAATTCAGGATAAACCAACACGCTGTTGCTGGGCAACCAGACCCAACACAACTGTTGCTACAGATCCCAAATGACTTTAATTTTGTCAGTGGAGTCTTTCTAATGAAGTCCAAGGTTAAAATACAACTGAACAAGCTCATGTAAAGACATGTCCACACAGAAATATAGCAGGCTGCACTGTGAGGTCTCCTGTGCGCTCCAGAGACCTTAGAATGCGACCAGGTGAATGAGAAACTGAAACTGAAAAAATTTTTTTGTTTTGCTTGTGTCCCTGTAGGGCTCCATATTAATTCAATAAAAAAACATTCATCACACTAAAGCTGTTGTAGGCACAATCACAAGTTTCATTTCAAGTTTATTAAAATATCAGTGTTTTGGGATCATGTCTCTTTCTCTTGAGCTCCTCTCATCAGAGTCTTGTTGATCACAAAGCTAGATTGTGTCCAACTTTCAGTGACTCTCTGGGGTAAGAAGAACAGAAGTTAATCATGAAGTTGAAGATATCAGAATACTACAAGTCTGGAATAATGTCCTCCACGGGTGTTTCCAAACTTGTAAAAAGCACATCATAAGTATCAGATGCATTCAGTCTGTCAAGTTTTGCGATATGCAGTTCGGTACATACATAGAATTTTGAGCATTTTAATACATTACTGCTCATTTTCAGGGGCTCTGAAATAATCTGACTAGCAGGAGAGATGTTTCCTCTCCTGATAATTAACCCTGCAATGTCCACCAATTGCCACCAGAGGGCACATTATAAAGGGAGGTGGCATTGATCCTGCACACTCTCTCTCTCTCTCTCTCTCTCTCTCTCTCTCTCTCTCTCTCTCTCTCTCTCTCTCTCTCTCTCTCTCTCTCTCTCTCTCTCTCTCTCTCTCTTGTCTAACGGAGTTTAAGTGTTCGGCACGCATTCACTGAATTGTTATCTATAGATGGTCGTTGTACCACTGGGTCCTCCTTCTTCCCCCCAGGTGTGATAAACACTGCTTGATGGTATGTAGACTGCTGCTTCCTCTCTTCGCCCCCACACTAAACAGGTTCATTATTGTAATTGTTTGTGTGACAGAGGTGCTACGCTAAGTTTGATCACCCTCCATCTGCTGCTTTGCCTGGTTTAACTGTGCTCGTCTGCCTTGGCATAAATTGTGCACGCGTGGGCCTGTTCAGGAGTGGGTCCGGGGGTTCCACAGGCAGCTGACCGAGCTTGGGCCATTCAATGTGGGGTTTGGGTGGAAATGATTTTGTTTAGTTCTTGGTTTATTTGTTTGTTTGGTGCGTGGTTTATTTTTATTAATTGTTTTGTGTTGCATAGTTTGGAATTTCATTTTTGTTTTGTTCATCTAAGTTTGCTTGTTTCCTCAGTTGTTTTGTCTGTTTAATTTGTTTATTTGTGTTTTGTTCATTTGTGCTTAAACCCCACTAATTGTCTTTTGTCTACAATTGCTTTCAGGTGCTGAGATCCAGTTGGTGGTTTCCCACCACTGTTGTCCTGGGTGGTGTGTGTGTGTGTGTGTGTGTGTGTGTGCGCGCGCGCGCGCCGTGCACCCCTCTTCTTCTCTTTGGTTTTCTGCACGTGTGATTGGGGTGTTTTACCTGTTTTCTCTGGATCCCTTGTGCCCCATTTTAACCAGGTCCCTCTCGCTGGTGAGCTCCAACACTGATTAGGTCCTTTAATTATAATTTCTCTTCTAGTGGTATTTTATGATGTTTTTTTTGTTGTTGAATAAATGATTTTTGTTAAAATTGGAGCAATGCTCTGTCTCTCTTAACATATTTAAGTGTAGTTGAACCTGTGTGCCTTCTATTAATAATTTCCTGGGGTGAAACACCTCCTTGTGTTAGCCCCCTTCCCCTTGCGCCACATTACAATTGACTAAAAAAGCAGTTTCATGGCCAGGTATGGCTTCTTACCTCGCTATTTCCTATCAGACCAAGCAGATGAAGATCTGCAGCTGATGGTGGTCCAAAGAGATGTCAAAATCAATAATTTGGTACATTCTTATAAAGAAGTAATCTGCTGATGAACTCAAACACCAAAAGACCTGGAAGAACATGAGGTAAGTAAAGTGGATGATCACATTCTGATGGTGAAGAAAAAGCCCTTTACAACATCCAGCCAATTCAACACTCTTTAAGAGGTATGCCTTCCATTGTCAAGGTCTACAATCAAGAGACACCCATACTACAAAACTGGTCCAAATTGGGACTGTCCCTTCTGGGGAAAATTAATATTTCAGAGGTGGTCATGGTTCCTAAAATTAATTATATAAGTACTATGTTACTATTAATCTTACTGAACAATGCATTAGTAAAATATAATGAAGTAGTATACAACCTTTTGTGGTCTGGGGGGGAAAAAAACATGCCTATTGGACAAAACTTTATTCTGCTATAGAGAACATGCTATATCAAAACTGAAAGAAAAAAAGAACTTGCATATCTGCCCCCCCCCCCAAATCTCACACAAGAACATGGGCACAAATCCCAGTTTTACTAAAAACATCACTACAGTAAATTTTCACATTTTGAACAATTAGGTATAAGCTGCTAAAACAGTACTTGCAGTTATGGAGATCAAGATTTTCTAACTTATTGAGAGGATCTCAGCCTCTTAGTTTTGAAGGACTTAGGAGGTGCTGGGGGAGGGATATGGGGGAAGAGATTTCTAGTGAAACAAAAGGGGGAATTATTAGATCTTGGTTTAAAGTATCAAGGGAGACAGACACTTTTGATTGATAAAAGTATCAATAGGATTTATTGGACCCCAAGAAAAATGGCACAACTAGGACTTTGAGACTGACTACCTGTGGAACCCTCTTACATATGTTGCATTCATGCCCCATGATAAATTTTGTATGGTCTAAGATTATCCCTTTTATTAACAAAGTGTTCTCTACACTGATACTTTGTATATTATATGTACTACCCAGAAGGAAGTGGTTTAAATGTCATATCAGACTTCATGGTGCAGAATAGCACTGATGAAATGACAGTTTTCTTTCTATCAGAGACTGTGTCACAGGTTGATGTAAGATATTTATATAAAAATATGGGGCCCTTATACTACTGTAAACTGATTTACTGATAAGTTGCACCCTATCATTTTATTGTATCTTGCCTGTTACGTATGCACATACTTCAGGTTACAACATTAAAGTCAGTTATGGTGCAGGGTTTAAGGGTTCCAGTTGCTAACATCTCATTTTCTAAAACAAATGCGTTCTTTTAATTCTGTGCCATAAATATGCCTTAAAGCAAATTAACAGCCTCTGTTCAGTCCACTCAGGGAAATGTGTGCCATTGTTTTTCATGGTCAAATTCAATTTTCAGACGTGAACACATTTCTTAATTTTTCATCCAGCTGATGACCAACCCTCTTGGAAGGCATAGCTTTTGTTCATCATGTATGTGTCTTCACTGATGACAGTCACCGACCTTTTCTTATCTGGGACTGCAGATATGAAGGAGAACATCACTGTCAATGCAAATAGTCTGAATACCACAACAGTCAATCTACTGATCTTTTCAATAATAAAAAAATAAATTAAAGGATTTATTTATTAACTTATTTCCAAAAAATCTGCAACCTGGAATTTCCACAACAAGGTGTTTTTGCTGTTACAGTATTTACCAACTTCCCTATTACTGTATTACATCAGCTTCATGGCATTTCACTCAAATTCAGTGTATATAGTCTGCATCTTGCATGCAACGGACTGTGTTGTGAAGAACCAACATGAGAAAGAGGATCAGTGAAGACATGGCAGACAGAAGGGCAGTAGAAAAAAAACATGTTAGCCACATAACAAAGGTCTGACCCATTAAGAATCACAGTTTGATGGATGAACCAAAGATGGACCATATTAGGGCCCCCTCTGAAGCCAGGCCTGGGGGTGGGGCACGATGAGGAGCACCTGGTGGCCTAGTACAGCCCAAAGAGGTAACATGGCTCTCCACCTGTCGGAGGGGCCAAGGAGGTCAGATGCAGTGTGTGGTCAGGATGGTTTCAACTAGATATGGTGAAAGGTACCGAGCGGGTGTGGGCATACTTATTGCCCCCTGTACATTGGGGTTCATCCCAGTGGATGAGGGTAGTCTCGGGAGGGGGCACTTGTTCTGACCGTTGTTGTCGGACAGCTGTTTAGGCTACCCACCCTTTTTGGGGTCCCTGGAAGTGGTGCTAGAAAGTGCTCCTGCTAGCGAAACACACCTCAGTTTCCTGTTGGAAAAGGCTGTTCAACTGAAATAAAGCACTAAATATATTTATAAAATATCATAGATTTAAGTTGATGTAGATTTTATAAGATGAGCCCTTTGTTAAGTAGCTATAATCAGTTTTTCCTGGTCTACTCACGATTTAAGTGAAAGCATGCCTGCTTGTGTGTGTACTTGCAGGTATGACTATGGGGCCATAGACACCAAACCAAAACAAGTTTAGGTGACTCTGCTACAGTTTTCTTTACTGTATTTGTTTTATCCAGTATTTTTTTGAAAATGGATCCCACATTGTGAAATTTTCAAAAATGCCATTGTGGTGGTTTTGTGTAGACAACCAATACACTATTTGGATTAAATCATCTTGCACTGGCATTCACTGTCACTGTCTTCTTTGTTTATTTTCTTTCTCTACTTGTGTTTGGTGTCAGGGTCTGGTTCCACTGTTTCCTGTCCTTTATTTTGTTAAATACCCTTACTTCCTGTGCAGCCTGTTTTCCTTTCAGGAGGCTTGACCAGGCGGCTGGCAGAGGGCTGCCACACACCTGGGCTGCATTCCCCTGATTTGTTTGCTGCCTTTTTAAGCCTGTGATTTTGCTGCGGCTGATGTCAGCGCGTTATGTTCCCTGTGCGGTACAGATCGTTTCGTTCAACTAGTTGTTTGCCTCTCCATAGGTTGAATTTTATCAGTCCTAACTTTTGTTTCCTTTGTTTTCAGTTTTCCTGGGAGATCCTCGCTCAGCCAGCCTGCCGGTCTCCTCACCCTTGGTTCCAGTTTTTGGCTAGTGTTTTTGTGTTCGCACCCTTAGTTCTAGTTTAGACTAAGCGCTTTTGTTTGGATTTTTTGTAAAATAAATGAACTCTTTGCCTTTTTAAAGCCGTCCCGTCTCTGCACTGCTTGGGTCCATACATGTCCTGTGACAAATCATAACAGTTTGGAAGTTGTTTGGTCTATTTGCTTTTTTAATACTTTTTATTTTCTGTCCTTAGACACCCCATCTTTCTTCATTCTGTCTCTTCTATTTCTGTTTTATGTGATTACATCTACATTGTAATGTACTTGTTTGAATAATGTTCAGTGTCTCCTCCATTTGATATGGAAGCGCTACAGTGCCACATACAGGCCCGGCATATGTACTACAGCATTTAGAATCATTTTGGTTGGATGAAGAATTTCATTTTTTTTTTAAAAATTACAAATAAATAGATTGTTTAGGGAACGTCTTGGTTCAATGTGGATAAGGCCTATATGTCAGGACTTTACACAGTCATACATAAAAAATAAAGGAACAAAAAAATCAACTGTCTCTTGCAAATCCACCCTGAGACACAGGAGTTGAGTAATAAGATGTTGAAAGGATCTACTTCCCTTCAACCTGCCTTGTCTACTTCTGCTAAATTTCAGTTGGTTCTTTCCTTGTTTTGTAAAATGCTTTTGAACAATTTCCAGTGAACGTTTTTTTGTTCGTTTTGTGCCTTCAGTCCCTCCAGCAGTTAAAATACACAAATCACACCTGTTTTCTGGACTGTATAAAAGAAACTCACCAGCTTCCACCTCAGAATCTTGATCCACTCGTCTGCCTCCACACCTGTCTTTGCACAAAGATAAAATGTTCTCTCAGGAAACACAAGGCTGTGGACACACAGGGAGAGAGAATTGGAGTATTGTCTAATACAGTGTGATTTCCATTTTTCCAACTCTTTTTGTTTTCAGATTGTTTGCAGTTGTGTGTACACAGCTGCAAACAGGTTTGAGTATGACTTAAAACAAAAAGAGGCCTCCACATAAGAGAGATCTAATACTCAAAAACCCTGTGGTTCAACAGTGTGATGGGATAAACACTTCTTGTCCCTGCACTTCTCTGCACTGTTGCTGCCTACACACAAATGCACCCCCAAATCGGGTCTGATAGTAATGCCTGACAGAGCCTATTTCCACATGGGACATAGTATTCAAACAATTTTACATCATTTCTGTACACAAACGCCAAACAAAGACATACTAATACTTTCATTCATTCATTCATTGTCTACTGCTTTATCCTTCAAAAACATCCAGTCTCGCATTCACACCTAACATCACTTTAGAGTGTCCATTTTACCTCTGCATGTGGGAAGCGAGACTGGATTCCTCAGAGAAAGCCCCCCCCACACACACACACACACACACACACACACACACAGGGAGAACATGGTCATTTTGCTGTATAGCATCAGTGTCAGCCACTACTTCGTCATGTGGGCCAATGTTGACTTCAATAACCTCACTTTAAATCATACTCACTCATTTTCTACTGCTTTATCCTCCACTGAAGGATATATTGTAATAAATGATCAGTAATGACAAAAATTCCCTGCCTAATTAGCTTCAATTTGCTATATGTCATGGTTTCTGCTGTGACTGGTATTTGTTTCCCAGTTGTCTTTTTCGTCCTGTCTTTACCTTCCCTTCATGTGTCTGTGAAGGCTCATGGGCGTGGCTTCTCTCACCTGGGCTCTTGATCATCACACCTGCACCCGATCAGCTCATCACTGCTTTCAACAAGAGCTGCTGCATTCCAGAGTCACTCACTCATTTTCTATCACTTCATCCTCCACATGAGGCTCGCAGGGGGCGCGGGTGCCTAACTACAGTTGACACAGGGCGGACAGGTGACAGCTGGACAGGTCGCCAGTCCATTGCAGAGCCACATAGAGACAGCCAACCATTCAATCTCACATTCATACCTGCAGGCAATTTATAGTGTCCAATTGTCCTAATTCCCAAATCTGCATGTTTTTGGACTGTGGGAGGAAGCTGAGAACCCGGTGAAAGCCCACGCACTCACGGGGAGAACACACAAAATCCATGCGGACCAGGTCGAAAACCTGAGACTTCTTGCTGCAAGGCAAGAGTACTAATTACTACACCAACTGTGTGGCCTGCATTCTAGAGTCTTGACACCAACTTTTATGTCAATACTCTCAGCAGTTTGTTGTATTTACTGACAATATCTTGAACTTTTAATAGAGAAGAGAGATATTGATCTGGCAACAGTGTCTGAGTCACTGCTCATCCCGTCAGTTGGCTCTGACGGCCCGTCGGTTCACGTAACGTATTGTGTCACTTCCTGTTTCCACTGGTGTTACGCTGTATGTTTCTCCTGCTCTCCACTGCTGGAAAACTTTATCTAAAGTCACAGTCTAGTCACTGAACTAGCACTTGTTTTGTCAATTGTTTATTGCTTTAAGCTTCTGTTAGCGACACCTTCTCTTGACTCTATCTCTCACCTAGATTCACACTCTGTGGTTTTCCTAGCTTAACAGTTAGCTCAGCAGCGATGGCTTCTCCCTCTCCTGCTCTCTCTTGTGTTGAGTGCCATATGTTTAGTTACTCCTCTGCCTCCTTTAGCGATAACAGTGCTTGTAATAAGTGTAGCTTGTTTGCCAGGATGGAGGCGAGGCTTAATGAGCCAGTCCCCTGTAGCCGGTGCGGACCACATAGCAGTAGCATTAGCTCCCTCAGCAGCTCCCGTGCAGCCGGGAGATCAACAGGGTAGCTTGGGTGACTGTCCATAATAAGAGGCGTAGTGCTAAGCAGAAAAGCCCGGTTCACCACCAACCACTTCACACAGTTTTCCCCACTCAGCAACACACAGGCTGAGAAGCAAACTCTGGTCATTGGTGACTCTGTTTTAAGGAATGTGAAAGTAGCGACGCCAGTGACCATAGTCAGGTGTTTTCCCGGGGCCAGAGGGGGCGACATAGAGTTTTATCTGAAACTGCTGGCTAAAGATAATCGTAAATTCAGTAAAGTTATCATTCATGTCGGCAGTAATGACACCCAATTACGCCAATCGGAGGTCACAAAGGTTAATGTTAAATCTGTGTGTAGATACGCTAAGTCAATGTCGGACACTGTAATTTTCTCTGGACCTCTTCCTAATGTGACCAGTGATGACATGTATAGCCGCATGTCGTCATTCAATCGCTGGCTGTCTCGGTGGTGTCCAGAAAACAACATTACTTTTATAGATAACTGGCTTTCTTGTGCTTTGTTTTGAGCAGTCACCTCCTCAAAAGCCCATAGAGACTGTGTCTGTCCCTCGGCCGACAAAAATGAATAAATCAGCATTTAACAGAAGAGGAGTTAGTCAGTCTAATCTAAAAATAATCAACACTAGTAATAAAACTGAATCCTGCAACACCACTCTTAAATGTGGACTATTAAATATAAGTCTATTAAATACTAGTCTATTAATTAACCTCAAGCCCAAATCAGAATACTTATCTTTTGAAAGCCTTATCCTCAGTCTATCTAATCCTAGTTTAAAAATCACAGAAACCAGTTCTGATAGTCACTGTTTATTGTCCACCTGCACCTTAGTCAGAGTTTCTGTCAGAGTTCTCTGAGTTCTTAACTGAGTTAGTGCTAAGGACAAATGAAATCATAATTGTGGGGGATTTCAACATCCATGTAGATGTTGAAAGTGATCTTAGTTCTATGGTCTTAATTCTGCATTTAATTCACTGTTAGAGTAAATTGGTTTCACTCAGCATGTAAATAAACCCACCTTGTACTCACTTATGGTGTAGAAATAGAAAACTTAAATATTTCTCCCCAAAACATAACTGACCATTATTCCCTCACATTTATTACTAACTACAATAACATTAAGAAAAAAATACCACTACAGTCGGTGCCTGTCTGATAATAACATAAATACTTTTCAAAGAGACAGTGCAGCCATTATTTAACTCTGTTTCATGTCTAAGTCCACCTGAAGTTAACAGTTATGATTTCACACCCACTTTCATTGATAATCTTGTTGATAATGCAGCAGCTTCACTGCGTACTACATTAGATAGTGTTGCCCCTCTGAAAAAGAAAGTGATGAATCAGAGGAGAGAAGCACCATGGTTTAACTCCCCTACTCACTCTCTTAAACAGGCTTTACATAGATTAGAAAGAAAATGGTGTTCTACTAATCTAGAAGAATTTTATGTCACCTGGAAAGATGGTCTTGTAGCTTAAAAAAGCCCTTCATAAAGCTTGAGGAGCCTGTTATTCTTCTTTAATTGAAGAAAACAAGAACAATCCAAAGCTTCTGTTCAGCACTGTAGCCAGGCTGACACAGAGTCACTGCTCTACTGAGCCGTCTATTCCCTTAACACTGAGCAGTGACGACTTCATGAATTTCTTTGTGAATAAAATAACATCAATAAGAGAAAAAATTGACCACCTGTGAAATGTGAAAATACACATTTTCATGGAAATATTAGTTGCTTTTGACGGCAGCTACAACTTGTCTGATAGATTCCAGTTTGTACATGTTAATGATAATGTTCCACAGGGCTCAGTGCGTGGGCCTATACTTTTTTACCTTATATATGCTTCTTTTAGGGAACATTATTAGAAAGCACAACATACACTCTCATTGTTATGCGGATGACACACCACTTTATTTATCAATGAGAAATAAATCAGGTTGTTCAACTCCAGGAATGTCTCAAAGACATTAAGTTCTGGATGACCTGTAACTTCCTACTCCTGCACTCAGACAAAACTGAGGTTATTATACTTGGCCCTAAACAACTTAGAGATAAACTTTCTGACCATATTGTCACTTGCTTCCTGCTTCCCTTGTGAGCAGCCGCTTTTCTTGCTTGCTCTCCCTTTTGCACTCAGCTTAGTGATTAGTTTCTATTATTTCCCCTATTTTCTTCCATTCTGTAAGATGTCTCCCCTTACCAAGGAAGATTTCCAAAATCTTGGAAACCAAAATCCACCGTCTAGAGGTAAATTTGGAAGTAAATGGACTTGGTGGGAATGATACAACCCTGCCATGTACCTATAGCCTCTGAATTTCCGTCCACAATGGCTTGTAATGACTTTGCCACTTTTTTCAGTGATAAAATCATATAAAGTAGGCAATCAGTGCTTCCATCCCTGTCACAGGTGATCTGATACCAAGGCATCCCAGAAAAAAAATCCTATAATATGACACACTTTAATCCAATCGATCACAGAAACCTGGAGGACACTATACAAAATCTTAAATCATCTTCCCTGTTGTCTTGATATCTTGCCAACAAGCTTTTTCAAAGATGTTTATAACTGCCTGGCACAAGATGCCCTACAAATTGTCACTTCCCTTCAGTTGGGTGTTTTTCCACAGGCCCTGAAAACTGCAGTTATCAGGCAGCTCTTGAAAAAGAATAGATTATACATAACTGAAATTAACTATATGCCAATATCTAATCTCCTGCTCATAATTAAAATTATTGAAAAGGCAGTATTTCAACAGCTTAATGAATTCTTGACAGCTCTTATCAAGGTCTTCAATGACATACATTTGAACACAGACAGTGGCAAAATTTCTGTTTTACTATTATTGGATCTCATGGCAGCATCTTATACTGTCGACCACAAGATATTGCTTGACCGACTGCAAAACTGGGTGGATCTTTCTGGTACAGTGCTTCACTGGCTTGGGTCATACAGTGATTACTTTGTGTCTATTGGCAATCACAGATCCAAGCAGATAAATTGACCAGTGGAGTTCCTCAGGGCTCAGAGCCTTTGTGGTTTAACACTTACATGTTTCCACTAGCTCAGATCTTGACAAACCACAAAATTTGTTGCCTCAACTATGCAGATGACATGTAAATTTATGTCACCATATCACCATCTACAACTACAGCCCAATACAAGTGCTTAGAGACTGCATTGAGCATATTATTGAGTGTATGTGCCAAAATGTTCATCAGCTTAACAAAGACAAAACAGAATGAATTGTCTTTGGAGCTAAGCAGGAAAGAGTCAAAGTTGAAGCTTACCTTCAGTCACTTGCGTTAAAACCCAAAAACTAAGCAAGAAATCTTGAACTCTGATCTGACTTTAAAAGGCCATATTAAAACTGTCACAAAGTCTGCGTACTATCATCTGAAGAATATATCAAGACTTAAAGTACTTATGACTCAACAGGACCTGCAAAAACTGGTTGATGCCTTTATCTTTAGTCGATTAGACAATTGCAATGCCGTTCTCACCGCCCTCCCAAAAGAATCCGTTAGACAGCTGCAGCTAGTTCAGAACGCTGCCCATGCTCTCTCTAAGACCAAATAAGTGGAACACATAACTCCAGTTCTGAAGTCCTTACACTAGCTTCCCATCTGCCAAAGAATTGGCTTTAAAATATTGCTTTTAGTCTATGAATCACTGAATGGTTTAGGCTCAAAATACATTGGAGAGTAATGATAGTATTTTCTGCACTCTATGTGTAGATTGTATTTTTTTGCTGGATTAGGAATTGATTCTTTGATTAAGCTGTTTCCTGAAAGCCTTCGGTAAGGGGTGCTATGGCTGGTGCCGAAGGATAAAGCAGATACCATCAGCACCCTTCGGCACCTGGTCGTGGCGCAAGCAGCAAGAACCAGCAAGGCATTCCATGGGGAGAAGCCACAACAATGCCCAAGCCAAGCAGGAGGACTCCTGGCTCTTGAAGGTGGAACCAAGGGAGACAGCTCAAATTCCCAGATACCATCACTTGTTGTCAAAATCAATGAGGCAGGTGGTCCTGCTGGAGTTGACTGTGCCTTGGGAAGACTGAATGGATGAGGCTTTGGAGAGGAAGAGGGCCAAGTACAAGGATCTGGCAGGCGAATGCTAAAACAGTGGGTGGAAGACCCAGTGCAACCCCATTGAGTTTGGGTGCAGAGGGTTCACAGGCCAGTCACTCTGCAGGGCTCTCAAGTTGCTGGGGATAAGGGGACTGCACAACAAGAAATCTATCATCACAGAAGCTGCCGAGAAGGCATCAAGATGGCTGTGGATCAACAGGGGTTATCTGTGGGCCACACACGTTACCTAGACACACAGCTGCGGACTGATCACCCCATGTGGGTCCCCTGGGCGAAGGTCTCTGATGTTGAAAGACCTGAAACACCTGATGACCCCAGCTTACATCAATGATGATGTGTCTAGGTTGCACCAGTAGGTGTATATTGAACCAGCCTTATGGATCCCGGGTCTGTGAGGAAACTGAAGCTTGGGCATCATTGGAACTTCCAACAGGTCAATGAGCCCAAGCATACCTCAAAGTCCACTAACACTTGGTTTCAGAAGATGTCCTGGAAGATACTAGAGTAGTCATCACAGTCACGTGACTTACACCCCATTCATTTGAAAAAGGCAGTTGAAGCACGCAAACACAAGAATATTAGTGAGCCTTTGCCCATGAGGAATGGGATAAGATTCCTCAGGAATTTGCAAGACACTGGTGTTTGTCTATGCCTCACATTTGCAGCAAGTCACAACAGAAAAGGGTGCTCTACTAAGTACTGTAGGAGTTGAATAATACTGAGATAGCAGTAGCGATAAAAATTGACATTTTGTGTTGGATTTGGAGAAACCACTTGTAATATTAGTTGTGTAAACCTCACTTGCAGTGGGGGTTGAATAATTTTGATTGCAACTATAATCTTTCTCTGTCCATTACTAACCTCTATTAAAAGATTTGTGCATTTGATCATGCAGAATCGGGACCTTAAAACTTTTTTAAGGTTTAACCCTTTTTCATTTGGTTTTCATTTGACCAATCACATATGCAGTCTTAGACTGCCTGCAGGTCCGTGTTGAGAATAGAAGAGGTGGAACACATTGCGCTTTCATCTTTTTAGTTTATCTGCATTCATATATACTGTGGATATTGAGTCACACTGACATGTAGTGGGCAGCACTACTGCCTCACAGCAAAAAGACCCGGTTTCGCAATCCAGTCTGACTGACAGCCTTTCTGTGTGGAGTTTTCTCCCAGTGTGTGTGTGTGTGGGTTTCTCTGGCCACTCTGGTTTCCTCCCATAGTCCAAAAACATGCAGAGGTTAATTGGACACTCTAAACTGATCATAGTGTGAATGTAAGATTGAACAGTTGTTAGTCCCTGTATGTTGGCCCTGAGATGGCCTGGCATTCTATCCAGTTCATACCTATGTCAGCTGGAAATGGCTCCAGCAACCCCGTGACCCTTATGTTGAGGATTAAGCAGCAGACAATGAATGAATGAATGAATATGTTGATAGCTGTTTAAAGAGATTGACCAAACATTCACTAGTTAAAAAGGTAGTAGATATTTTCTTAAATATCTGCTGTCAACATAGCAAGCTTAAAAATACTGTCCCTCCTCCAAAAAGGCTGATTCATAACCAGACTATAAGGTGATGGATTCCATCCTACCAGAAGCAGTTGACTCTGTCCTGTGAATAGTCAAACTGGACTGCAGAGCAGGCCTTCAGATCCAGGGTTCGAATGGGCTCCTCACACTGCAAGGAGACAAACAACAGCTCACACAAAGAGCACTAACTGAATCAGTAGCCACATACCACATATCATATATATATCATATCACACATATCATAGCCACATACTGCAATCACAGATCCAAAAGAGAACAAATGAAACGGCATACTCATCCATGAAGAAAAAGTGAAGGCACTCACCATTTTGTCTTTGAAATATCTGAGCTCATATCTGTTCAGTGTGAACCATCTCTGTTTCCAGTTCTGCAAAAAGGTTTAAAATAGCAAAGGTAAAAATCTTTCTTTCAAATATAACCTCAGTGGACTGAATACCATGACAATTATAGTGGCAGGCTACAAAAAGTAAATGAAACTTGTGTAAATGTCTGCATTCATTTAATATGTTTGGTATAAATCTGTGTCAGAGTAGCTTTGGCTTCTCTTTACCGATTCTTCCAAGCAGGTGACCAGCAAAGATAACACAAGGAGGAACAGCCACAGGCTTTAGTGTATCATTTGAGTTGGTTAACGTCATACAAAAATCATGTAGCATAGACACCACAGAGGAGGCCAGAACAGAGACAAGTGAGAAGTTATAGGGGGCCTAGCTGTGGTTGCTTCAACTTCAGGTATGGGTCAGGGAATTCATTACTTAAGCTGTATTTGTATTGTATTTATATTTGTTTGATTGTGATGTGAGTCTGTTTTTGAACTATTTGACCTATTCTGTTTACAGTAAATGTGATGACACCATGGACTACTATTTTTGTTGTGTGTCTCCTGAGAGGCCATTCTGTGCATGATTGTTTTTGTGGTTGTAAACTGAACTGTTGGCCCATAATTTTACTTTAGTTCTAACAGTTCTACTGCTCTTACCTTCACAATTGCTCCTTGTTTCACCAGATATCCTTCTTTTGTGCCCAGCTGAAACGACATGAATCTTAGAAGAAGAATGATGACTACCAAAATTAAATGAAGCAGTGACATTCCAGGATAATTTTAGGTTACAGTAAGTTGGATGTGGCCATTCTTCTTAGAATCTACTTTTTATAGCTTTCAACCATATCATCTGATTTGTTATCAGCTATGTCCAGTCATCATGTGACTTGAGCATGGTACTGTTATCACCTGGTAACAAGTGATTGTGATGTGCAATGTTTAATAGTCGGGGTAAATAATCCCTGACTTTTATCAAAGAACTTCTCTGGGCCTGTATGATGAACCAGCCCGTGTCTCTAAACTATATAACTGGCCAGTTTAGCAGTAAACATAGGGAGAGAGGGAGAGAAAGAGAGTTGGATTACATATTAGTGACTGATGCACACTGCATTACATTTGCAAATACTGACAGGCCAAGGTTGACCCCACTATCATGCTTGGTAAGATTCTTTACTACTTGGATGAGTGGATGGGTTCCATAGCTGTTAGAAATGAGCCAAATCTAATAAAAATGATACACCTTTTACAATTAGAATGAATTATTTTTAAATGCAACACCACTGAGGTGTTTTGAGATTCTTTGTTGGTACGATCTGTTCACAGGTGTGTAGTGGGTGTCATACCGATGGTGCATTCGCCACAAGATCATTTTCTGTGCGGCCCGTCTGTATGGCTGAGTGAACTCGCACAGACTCGTAGATAGATGGTTCCTCCACATGCCATGGGTATGGTCTCTTCAGCACAATAAGGGTTCCTGGTTGAGAGGCAGAGGGGAGATTAGAGGTTTGATGACTTGACATCACAACACTGAGGGAAGAAGGAAAACAAACATGCTTGTGGAATTAGTTACATAGCTTATAAATGATCATTTCTTGAAACACATGCACTCACATACACAGAACAGTACATGCTGAGGCTTCAGTTGAAATGCTGCTCGTTCACACTGAGTGAGTTACGTGTTTTCCCGGGGTCAAAATAAAGAGAATAAATAAATAAATAACCTTTGATGTACTCATCTAAAAAGAACTACAACTACAGCAGCTGTTCACAATAAATCAAACCTCACTATTTATTACATAAGAAAATAAAACTACAACTGAACAATTAGAATCACTTTAGTACATCCTGCATGACTGGAGCACCAACTCCATCAGACATAGTCATTGAACTGTAGGGATTATGATTTATGTATGTCGCTAAATACATTTTTAGACATTTCCTTGTTGAATGTTGAAGGTTAATGCATGTTTTTTGGGGGGGTTTTTAAATCTTTATTCTGATTTACCTTTTGGCATTGTTTAGTTGGATTACAGTGCCAGACATCACGCTCATGACTCACTCACGACACTTAATGCCAATCAGTGACCGAGACATCAAATTTATTATCGGCTCAGCTAGCTTGGAACCTCACCAGAGCAGTATTAAAAAAGTACTTGGTACTATCACTAGTGGAAAAGTCGTGGCGTGTTGAGCTGTGGTGAGCCATGATGAATTGTGTAGTGGAAAAGCGCCATTAGTTCTGCATAGGGCCGGGTGGTATGGTTTAAAACAAGCAAGTGCACTTTAAATTACCGTAACTATGTGATGGTTTGTGCCATTTGAAGAATTCCAACCGTTTTTGAAAGCTAACAAGTTGCACCTTAAAACCAGCATGTGGTTATTATGGTAATGTCACTCATGCTGCTGCAGGCTGGTTATCAATGTCTTTGTCCCCCCCACCCTTAACTCCACACACAGAGCAGTGGAGAAACGGAGCAGAGAGCAGCAAACTTCATCCACAATGTCTTGATGATGATACTCCTGGGTGATAAAACCATTTAGTGACACATTTTAGACCAAAGGAGTAGCTGAAGGAGCAACTTTTTGAAAAAAAAGGTAACATTAGACCAGTCGCATTTCCAGATTGAATTTCTGGATGTATGAAGCTCTCTAGTTTGTTTACATTATTGTATATGTAAATCCACGAACAGTGCACCAAGTCAGTAAGTGTATATGTACTTTGTAAATGTTACAAGGGTAGGGTTACATGCAGTTTGTTTGGCGACATTTTAGTAGATTGTACCAAGTCATGTTTGTATTTACTGTGTATATGTTTGCACAGTGTACAATGCCTTGTGTTTACTATATACTATACTATATATAGTTTGTGTGACCAGATTAATATTTTTTCTCCACTACTTTCAGTTTGTCTTGTGATGAGGAGCAGCCATCCTCAAGTGGGAGACCTGAGACCTGCAAACTCTACAGGATCAGCAGCACCTGGAAGTGTGAGGCCCATGATGTGTGGCCTGTGTCTGCAGCCAGGCATGAACCATGACTGACAGAACCACCAAGACCTCTACATATGAAGGGACTATGTCTACAGCCAGAGAGGAGAGAGTTTAGAAAAAAACAAACAAACACCTGTACATAGTTTCCATTTTTGGGCCTGTTTGAGACAAAGAAAAAAAAATCATTTTAAATATGTTAAACTGATAGAATTTCAAATTTAACATGAAAAATCATTTATTCATTTACAGATGTATTCTGGAAAAATGGACAAAAGCACTTACTCACAGGACTGTTAATGTGTTTATTATTTTGTGTAACTGAACTGATTTAAAATCACTTATTTTCTACCGCTTTATCCTTCCACTGAGGGTTGTGGGGGGCGCTGGTGCCTAACTCCAGCTGACATAGGTCGCCAGTCCATCAGAGGGCCACATAGAAGCTGTGTCTCAATTCGTCATCCGGATGTCGTCAAAAAGCGTCACAGCACTGCGCCATAGGCTGTCCCAATTGTCACGTGACTCGTTGACTCCTTGTCATGCGGCCGACGTTTGCCTGTTTTTGAAGGATATCCTTCACAGCGGTGGGCTATCCCAGAAGTCTTTGCACTAGCGGAAGAGCTTGTTTTTTCTTTCTTTTTTTTTTTTCCCTGGTGGAGCCTGGATAATAGTAAGCTAAACCCAAATGCAAAATAAGAATAAATTAAATTAACTCCATAAAAATAACAATACAAAATAAAATATAATTTTGATATAATTAAGTATATTTCATTTAATACTTACTAAGATTTACTAACTTCAACACATTCATGATATTATTTAGATATTATTACTTGTGGATTAAAGAGAAGAGTCATAACCAGGTTTATTTGACCGGGTCAAACCTGTGTTAGTTTTAATAGTTCATGTCCAAAATTATCTGCTGTGAATAATTAATAAATATAGAGTTGACTGCATTGGTTAGTTGACTTACATATATGATGTTGTTAAAATATTGTTTTAGAAATAATGTTTTATTCTATCTGTTGTTCAAATCATAAATCTGTGAGGAGATAAGTTATATATATCATATTACAGGTTGGTCACACTTAAGGGACATTGTTTGTCTTGTTCATGTTTGTCTCTGAGCCTGTGATACATCACACACCAGTGTCATCTACATTTACTCCAGTATTACATGAAATATTTAAAAAATAATATTAACTGGAGGAGCCACCAAAAGTAATAAATAATCACAAAACTGAAAAACTGGGTCAACAAAACCTAGAACTGCCAAAATAATAATAATAATAATACTTTTATTTCTAAATAATTTGTTTGGCCCTTTAATTGTAAAGCAAAAAGTTCTGACAGACATTTTGGGGCTTAGGTGTAGTGTAGTTCAGTTGGGCCATAAGTCTGTTGTGCTGGAGTAAAACGATACCTACCCTAGCTCTTTAGCTATCCTCTCCTGTGTGCTGTTGCACACGTGAGGATAAGCAGCTGCAGCAAAATACTTGCACATACCTTGGGTCACAAATTTTCAGCATGTGGATAAATCATGTGGCATGTGGGTTTTCCACAGTATAAATCGGTACCATATCTTTAGCAATAAATGTGAAAATGACTCAACTACTGAAGGCTGTTTTTAGTTGGTTTTTGTGGAGTGTGGTCCTTTATACCTCACAGAGCAACATTTGTCCTACTCAGCTTCATGCCGCTGTTTGAGGTGCTGGAATAGATTCATCATGCTGCTTCTTTTTGTTGCAACAGCATTCAAACAAACCTTGCAGTGAGCTGTGGTTGGTTCGTGGTCTGACGCCACAAAACCAAACCAGCTCCAGACAAGCCTTTTTTGGGAACAAGCTCTTTCCACATAGCTGCCATGCTTCCCTTCTTGCTAACACACAGTGCGCATATAAGGAGAGGTGAAAAATTAAATTAAACTGAACTGAATTGAATGTGGTGGCATCCCACTTTGCCAAATAATTTCTGCTGTGGAACTGCCGCTATGAGAGAGACTGGAGCCAAATCCCAGCTGACATAGAGCAGGTCTGTACAAGTTGCAGGTCTAGATACAATTGTCTCTATATAGATCTTTGGGTTCATTCCACAAAAAAGTACAACATTTTTCTTTACAGAATACAATATATACCATAAACATCAATGATGGTTACCAACTGTGGGGTGAAGCAAATACAAACACAGTGTTACTTTATTTGGTGGGCCACATGTATCCATCTAGTCAATTCATGTGGCCCACCAAATAAAGCAACAAGTTTAAGACCTCTGCATTACAATATCTAAACTATGCATCAAATCAGCTTTCATCAGATTTATCAAGTTTTCAGAACATAACGACACCAGTAGCACACCTCGTGTCTTCAGTTTAGTGCTCGCTCTAATCTGGTCTTTTCTTCCCTCTTCCCCCTCAGTGTTTTCTCGGGAGGCTTCCACTCTGCTGCCAGCCGGCCTCCTCGTCTTCAGTTGCCTCGGCCAGACCCTTTTTGTTTCCCCATTGTAAATAAATTCGTTAACCTAAACCTGTCGTCTGGAACTCCGCTCCTTTCGGGTCCATACATCCACCATATCCTCACACATTTTTTTTAAATGATAGAACAAAGTGAATAATAAAATGTGATTTGTCACTTCTTTTTTCACTTCACATCAATTTTTACCACTGCATATTTTAATTCACATCCATTTTTACCACTGCATATTTATAATTTAATTATTGTTACTTCCACCCCTCATAGACAGTGAGGCTCTGCAATTGTTTTACATACCTGTGTCGCTGCCAAGCAGAGGCTGGTTTGCAAAGTGTTCGACAAAGTCTTGAAGGGATGCAAACTCATTGAAGCCAAATGCGTAGCCACCATTTTTGCGTGTCACATGAAAATGCTTGACTGAATCCTTGGCCCTGACAAACAACAGTTTTTTTTCATTTAACAAAGATTATTCTAAAATTTATATTTAAACCACCAGCCTTACATGAACCAACTTTTTTTTTTAACAACAGTATTATACAACGACTAAAACTGGGAAATTAGTCATTAGTCCCATTTCCACCAAAATTACCAGGAACTTTTATTACTAGGAACTTATTTACCCAGGTAAATAAGCTCCTGATAAGCTGTGTAGTCTCAAAGTTCTAGAGTGTTGTTGATGTCAAAAAATTTAACAGGGTGGTGGATTGCTTGATTGGTTGATACGTGCTTTCATGTCAGTGTCTCCAAAAATCTCTAATAAAACAAGGAAGACACTAGATTTGTCGCTAGTCACATTTTTTTTTTTTTTTTTTTTTTTTTTTAGAGGGTCAGAATACTCGCTAAATATAGTCATTATTTGTCGCCACACGGAAAGAGCTGCAAGATGTGTTCCACACAGCACCGCTCCTCCAAAGTTCCTGGTAATCTGAAAAGTCCCTAGTCGCAAGTAGGTACTACATTTGGTAAGATTTCCCTGTGTAATTTCAGTGGAAATGCGTCATGATGAGAGAATGAGAAAAGTTCCTATGGTGAAAAGAGTTTTGTGAAGACTTTCAATATATGAATGAATGAGACTAACTTACTTTAGCATCTGTGTCACACAATAGTCAGCATCTGTGGTCTTCAGTTTAAAACCACGGTGTTAAATGAAGTGTAACTAACCTGACAGACAAGGCAAAGCAGTCTGGTCCCTCATTACTGTTTCTCAGGAGATAACTTCCGTCAGTGCCATTGGACAAGAGGAGGGCCTCTGCAGCATGACGGGATAGGTCATAGTGGTACCACCTTCAACAAAGAAAGAACCAATGTTTGTTTTTTTTGTTTGTTTTTTTTTTTGATTATTTAATTTGTCTCTTTGCATTGCTCTTTGCAAGTTAAGTCTTTGCTCATATTTGTTGTTTTCTAATAATATGTGATGTTGTGTCACCAATTTTTGTATTTTTTGCTTGTGTTAACAAAAAAGATGTTAATAAATTTGTCAGTGCTATAGTGATTTGTCTCATTTGCCATGTTCTATAAGGGTTGACCAATATCAATATCTATTATTAGCAGGCAGAATATTTGATATATGGAACAGCAACAAATAAAAGTAATAACAGATAAAAAAGGTTAAAACTAAATACAAACCTGAATTCCAGTGTAAAATGTGATAAAAACAGAATACACTGATTTGCAATCCTATTCAATCTATATTTAATTGGATAACCTACAAAGATACACTTGAAATTGCCCGTAGGTATGAATGTGAGAGTGAATGGTTGTCTGTCTCTATGTGGCCCTGTGATGGACTGGCGACCTGTCCAGGGTGTGAACCTGCCTCTCGTCCTATGTCAGCTGGAGTTAGGCACCAGGGCCCCCTGCGACCCTCAGTGGATAAAGCGGGAGAAAATGAGTGAGTGAGTGAGTGAGTGAACCTACAAAGATAAGATATGTAACGTTTAAACTGATAAACTTTATTGCATTTTGCAAATATACACTCATTTTGAGTGGGGCAGGAAGTCAAACACTGATACATTAACATCCGTTTTTTGGTGTGTTTTTGTTCCAGAATAAAAGCCCCCCTGTTGACATCGTATCATATTTCACTCAACTTGTGTTGGGGGAAAAGCAACATGATTGGTTATGAATTTGAATATTAATAAATAAATAATAATTAATTAATTTATTAATAAATCAAATTGAATTCGAATCGGGGCACCACTCTCAAACAGAGGAGAATAGTCGGTTTGAACCAACTATTAATTCATACATTCCCAAAAACAGTCTCAAATTAATAAACAGGTTATCAATACTTGGAATATCAAAAACCTTGATGAAATGGAAGGTGTGAATACATGAAAGATAGCGTTTAAACACACAGGATCAGGATTTATTAATCAATTATAATCAGCATTACAATCAATAACAACCACCAATCCTCGAAACTACTACGTGCATGTCTATCTACTTATCTATGTGTTCAGGTGGGGATATATGTGTATAGATGTATATGTATATACAGTATATATGTATCAAGTACCTAGGTATGAGTATGTGTATGTGTGTGGGTGCATGTATGCGTGTGTGGTGAAATATATATGTGCGTGTGTGTAAGTGGGCGTGTAGCCATCTGCTGATGACAGCGTGGGAAAATCAGGAATCAAAATGTAAAGGAGGGGGAGAGGAAGTAAGAGGGGTCGTGACATGGCGGTTACCACGGCAACGCTCCTCCTACAGCTTCCGCCAAAAGGGCCGCTAATCTCACGTGAACACGGATAATGGTGGCAATCGCAATTATTACGTGTTGACACAAGATGGCGCCCGTGCTCAGTTTCCGACCGTCGGCTCGCCTCCCAGTGATCTGTTGGGGGGGGGGGGGGCAGTCTGGGGGGGGGGGGGGGGGGGCAGTCACTGTGAGCCGTCTTCTTCGGGCGAGGTGTAGGAGTTCTGATTTTCCGTCGCGGGGTCGGTGGCGAGCAGTGGGAGGAGGTTCAGCGCAGTTCGCTGACTCACTGGTGGCAATGGTTGTGGGGAGTGAAGTCCCTGTTCATTTATGACCTCCTGTGGTATGAGAAGAATGTCTTTGTCTTTACTACAACATGTAGCCAGGCCTGCTGGGTTGTGATTTTCCAGGTAGGCCTCATAGCACATAGAAGCAGCCCCAACACTTGTCTGAAATTTTGGTCGCAAAGTGCAATCCTTTGGTCACAGTCTGGAGTCCTCACTTTGAGCTGATAGTTATTTGGATGGTGCTTTTCCTCTTTAACCCAGAGAACACGACATCCATAAACAATTTGAAATGTGGACTCTTTAGACCACAGCGCACTTTTTCAATTTGTGTTCCTCCATATTAGATGAGCTTGAGCCCAGGGAAGATGGCTGCATTTCTGGGTGTTGTTGATATATGGCTTTCACTTTGCATGTCGCAAGTTTTAACCTGCATTTGTTTATGCAGTGATGAAATGTGTTAACTGACAATGCTTTTCTGAAGTGTTTCTGAGCCCACTTGGTAATATCCTTTACAGAATTATTTTGGTGTTAATGAAGTGCTGTCTGAGGGATCGAAGGTCATGGGCATTCAATGTTAGATTTCATCCTTGCTGCTTATGTGTAGAGATTTCTCTGGATTCTCTGAATCTTTTGATGATACAACAATTGCAATTGTAAAGTAGGTTGAGAAACGTTGTTCTTAAACTGTTAGACTAGGTCACCAAAATGTTCACAAAAGTGAACAAGGTCTCCCCATCCTTGCTTGTAAATGACTGAGCCTTTCAGGAATGCTCCTTTTATACCCATGGATCTTAGAGGAAGAGGAGGTAATCAGTCAGTCATCTGTGGATGTGAGTGATCTGTGGAAGCATATTTGGGTGGATACCACCGGCCCTGTAAAAAGAAGACCTGTTCCAGAACAAGTTAAAGTTATTAAAAACCAAACTTGTTGATGCGGATGCTGATTGGAGCCAAGTGTTCAGGATGAATAGCCTGCTGAAACACTCCACCTTTCAATGAGGAAAGGGGGTTGGAGATAAAAACAGATAAACCACAGCCACAAGCTTGTTAAAATCCTTTTAGTTACCTCGGACTGTTGGCTGAATGTATCGGAAAATCAACCTTTTAATCGAGAACGAAAATGAGCGCAACAGTCCCAAGAGTTTCTCCAAGATTATTGGAACTGTGGCAGCAGGAAAGCAGCGGGTGACAGAGTTAAAAAAGTGCACATTCCTAATGATGGAGTCTCCGACTATTGCAGTAGGCAGGGAAACAGAGGACGAGGAGATGAGGATGTGGGTGAAGTTGTCATTATGTGTCTCCAATTCAGATGCCCTGGGTGTTCAGCCATAGACAGTGACAGTTGCGGTGAGGATGAGCAGTGGGGAAAGACAGGCGCCAGAACTGTGCCCATCTGTTGTGGCGCAGGGGTAAAAACCGCAGTGGTGTTGTACTTCTTGATGAGTCGACCAGATTCATGTCGTGGTATTGCAGCATGCCTGGAGACACAGGATGACGAGGGAGATGGGTGATGAGGCTGGGGAGCAAAGTCCTTAAGACAAAGGATGTCAAACTTTTTATCTGGCTCAATGTTAGAGTGCAGTGTCCCGAAGACCTCCTCTCTCTCCTTCCATGGGTACCAACCACAGTCCAGGTCCTGGTGAGATACTGTAAAACGTAACAATACCTTTGGCTTGGCTTCGAGTCGTGTCCAGGTGTCACCAGAGGCAGGTGGACCCTCTGCCGCACCGGAACCAGGATAGAGTGCTGGCTGTGAGAGTGATGCTGCCCCACCAGTGAAAAAGCCAAGTTGGTGAAGTTGGTGCCCTGAACCAGAAGGAACCACCAGCTGCAGAGGAGACACTGCATTGGGTGCAGCACTAGCAAGGAATTTTCAGGGTAAAAGGTGCTATCCTTGATTGACTGTATCCAGAGCAATTACTGTGAGCACACCACTTTCACCCATGTTATTTACTACAGTTTATATTATTAGTATTGGCTGAGTTTGACGAGTTTCTCCAGTTTGCACCAGTTTGACGAGGTGCAAACATTCTTTTTAACTAACACAGTGTATCAACTGTGGCATGATATGCAGAGACTGCTGGCTACATACAGCCAGGTGCGTATTTCCAGGGAGGTTACACGGGTCCCATAAAAATCAGATCCAGACAATATAATCTCCCCCAATAATCATATCATTGAGATGAATAAAAAAAATATTTCTTGCTTGCATGAATAACTTTAATTTGTCAGCAAAATAGTAGCATGTTTGGTCATCTGGTAACATGCACTTTCCATGTAGAATACTTGGTATTGCCCAACTCACACCATCTCTCATGAGTGTTCGCTGTTCACAAAGTTGCCAAGTCTAATAATTATAAGCGACTTTGGGCTTGTTTTTCTGTAAAGTTGTAAAGTCGTAAAGTTGGATCAGTCCGCAAATTCATTTTCACCGTCCACCTTCCCTTGCAGCAAAGTTTTTCTGCATCCATACTCGCATACACGCACGCACACTCAAAGAATGAGAGAGAGAGAGAGAGAGAGAGAGAGAGAGCTGCTGCTACAGAGACAGCAGCTCAGAGCGAACATATGTTATAACTGTTATGAAGCTTAATTTACACACATCATCGCACTGAAGCTCCACTGCAACCCCCTCCACACATCTTGCAAAAGAATAAGGTTTTGGGAAACAAAAAACCAAGCAATCTTCCAGCGTATTAAATGTTTGGACTGTACGTCATCAACAACACTCGCTCTGACTGGGAGACTGTGAATCTGTCAGAAAACTTGACTATGATCCAAAAAAATAACATGATTGAATCACATGACTTATGTGAATGCAGTGTTAATTGGACACAAGTTTTAAAAATATTTCAAACATACAAATAATTTAGACCTAGTCTGTTGGAGGAGAGTGGGATCTCCTGCCGTCCCTGATATACAGTTTCTGACACTTGTCTGAATATCTTGTCTGAAGTCTTTATATGCTGCCTTTCTTTATTGGTGATAGATTTAAACTGAAAGAGAAACTGAAAGAGCAGAAAATTTGAGTTTGTTTCTTTTATGATATACTGATTTACAGTCCTGGAACTAAAAGAAAAAAGGAAGATGAGCACATAAAAGAAAATACATATGTGGATTCAGGATGTGTATTTATGTGTGTGTGTGCAAAGTTTAATTATCAGAGGTTTACTGTGTCTATAATTGAGTCTAAAATGTTCATGTCCCATATTTTTTATAATGGTTAATAAATATAAAAAGTAAATGTAAATAGTCGTATTGTTGAATTAATTGATGATTTGTTGACTAAAGTTGACTAGCTAGTTGTTCGTTTGCCAGTGTGAGGTAAAGATGCCATAGTGTAGGAGGCTAACGTCAGTTTTCCATTGAATGGTAACAAGTGGCTGTTTGCCACAATATAGACACACATTTTGGGGTGAAGGCATTATTTACTCATCAACTGTCCAGTCATGCTCATACTGACACTGGTGAGGCAGAGGATATTTGGTCTGAGGGCTTGTTCCGAATGTTAACATAACTTAATATGCTAGTAAGAGCGGATCATAATGTATTTCTAATACAGGAACACCAAATAATAAGAATAAATAATAACCACACTGATTTTACAAAAATACACGATTCAGTGTATAAATAAACAAATAAATAAATAAATAGGCAGAGAGTTCAACCCCCCCAACGTTCAACCCAAAGTTTGCCCTTGCATACAGCAAAAGAAGACAATAGTGTCAAGCTTTCAATAAAGTCAAACAACAAATCATATAGGCTTAATCAGTTTCTGACAACTTTAATCACACATAAGCTGTGTACAAGTTACATAGGAGCTGAGCTCAAATGAAAACATAACCAACAACCATTATTTAATCACAAATAATGTAGCTTTCATTGCAATGTCTATTATTTACATAAAGTAGATAAACAGTGTACGCTAGTTACTAATAACAAAGTACAGCATACAAACACACATATACAAAGTGGATTTTACTTTGGCTGTTGTATTAGGAAAGTAGAGAAGAAAATGGGGAAGCGATAAGTGAAAGTGCTGAGGAGCTGTTTAATGTCAGTTTGGTGCTATATGTCACAGCAATGCACCATGTCACATACATGCTCACAAATGTATTTATTAACAAACGTATGATACAATTGAGATTTATTTCTTGCACTAATTTTGCCTCACTAAATTTATTAAAATATTTATTATATAGTAACAAGAAATGTTTTTATTGGACCTATTTTTGAAAGCAATACGGGGCAACATGTTCAACTCACAAGCGGTTTTCTGCATGTAAGTGCACTGTTGTAAATACAGTTCAGCCATCGCGACACGCCCCTCCATTGACGCCTCCTCAGATCAGCACAGCGCTACAGGCAAAAGGAAGCAACGATGTCATTTGTATTTTTTCATGTTTTTTCAGGAACGATGGTAACCTCATGCAGCTGCAGTCATTTTGACACATTAAATAAACAGTAACAAGAAGTCAGGTCGGGTGTATACTTCCATGTCACCACAACGCCACAGCAACGGGAAGTTCCTCAGTCGCCAATAATCTGCTGCTACTGTATAACTTCCCACTGGGTCTCATTCAACCCAGACCTGGCTACTGCAGTCAAGCCCGGTGTCATTTGGCTTTCTGTGGTCAAATCAGCTGCTCATAATTGTGAAGTGTGCCGATGTTCTTTCCTTCACGGTACATATACTGAGTCCAAAATCAAGAACTGATAGATAGATAGATAGATAGATAGATAGATAGATAGATAGATAGATAGATAGATAGATAGATAGATAGATAGATAGATAGATAGATAGACATTGTCCATGATCATCAGCAGTTTTGCCAGCATCCTGTCCTCTGCCACCTCCTCCAGGGTGACAAGCTTAGAGCCAACAACAGACCCTGCCTTCCTAATGAGTTTATTTAGTTTGTTTACGTCCTTTGCTTTGATGCCCAAACCCCAGGACACTACAGCGAAGAAGATGTTGCTCGCAACAACGGACTCAAAGAACATCTGGAGCATCCAGTTGCAGAAATTAAAGGATCTGAGCCTCCTCAGGAAGTACAGCCGGCTCAGGCCCTTCTTGTAGACTGCCTATATGTTTCTGGTCCACTCCAGTTTATTGTCCAGCACCACCCCCAGGTGTTTGTATGTCTCCACCATTTCAACGTCATATCACCAATGCAGACTGGAGAGGGTGGGGGCTTGCTCCTCCTGAAGTTCACCACCATCTATTTTGTCTTTGCCACATTCAGCTGCAGGTGTTTCTCCACAAAATTGCTGACCAGGTCCCTGTACTCATCCCCCACCTCACCCTCCACACGCCCCACAATGGCTGTGTCATCAGAGAATTTCTGCAGATGACACTAATGACTGCGGTACTTAAAATCTGCAGTGTAAGTGGTGAAGAGAAAGGGCACAGTTCCCTGGGGGCACCAATGTTGCTAATCCGTCGATCAGACACACAGTTTTGTAATTTCATGTACTGTGGTCTGCCTGTCAGATAGTCATCAACCCATGTTACAAGCGGAGAATCCACCTGTATGTTCTCCAGTTTGGCCTTCAGCAGCTTGGGCTGGATGACGTTAAAGGCGCTGGAGAAGAACATGATGCGGACAGCGGTGTTGGGTCTGTCCAGGGAGGGGTAGGCTTTCTGCAGCAGGTAAATGATTGTGACATCAACCCCAACATGGGGATGATATGCAAATTGTAGGGGGTCCTGTGATGGGCACACTAAGGGTCTGAGGTGTGCTAGAACCAGCCTCTCCATGACTTTCATCATGTGAGAGGTCAGTGCAATAGTCTGTAGTCATCCAGAGCCACAGGGTGTCCTTTTTTGGGCACAGGGAGAAGGAGGTGGTGAAGGTTGGTGTCCGCTGCAGGGGTTGGTGTGGGGCAGGTGTGGAGCTGCTCAGAGGAGCAGCGGGGGGGGTGACTGTGGGTGAGGGAGCTGGAGTCGAACCTGTTGAAAAACCTGTTGAACGTGTTTGCACGTTGTGCATTTCCCTCAGCTGTTCCTCCACCTCTCCTCTGGAAGCCGGTGATCTCTCTCTTCCCCCTCCATATATCCCCGGTGTTATTGTTCTCCAGTTTTCATTCCAGTTTGCTCCTGTAGTTTTCCTTACTCTCCCTGATGCTGTGTTTTAGTTCTCTCTGAACACGCTTGAGTTCTGCTCGGTCCCCTTGACCTTTTTCTCGTTGAGTAGGGCCTTTAGGTCACTGGTAACCCAAGGTTTGTTATTTGGGTAACAGCGGACCCCTTTAATGGTGATGGTGTTGTCCATGCAGAACCCAGTATCATCAGAGACGCGATCAGTTATGCCATCAATGTCCTCACCATGTGGTTTGTAGAGTGCATCCCTGTCAGTAGCTTCCAGGACACCCTGCAGTGATTCCATGGCCTCGGGAGACCATTTCCTCACAGTCCTCACTGTCACTGGTAGCTGCTGAACCACAGGCTTGCATGATGGAGAGAGCAGGACGAGGTTGGTCCGGTCTTTGACAGAGATGTGCCTGGGGTGACACCACCTGTTGTTTACGAGCACGACAAGCCCTTCTCCATTCTTCTTGCCGCTCGCGGTGGTGTCTCTGTCGGCTTGGACCGTGTGGAAGCCAGGGATGGTGGCGTTGGAGTCTGGTATCTGCTCGAATAGGCACTTTTCCCCTGAAACACATGATACTGGACTCTCTGTGCTCCCTCTGCATCCTGGCGAATGCTTCCAGCTCGTCCATCTTATTTGCCAGGGACCTTACGTTTCCAGTAATGACCGCTGGGATGCTGGGTTTAAACTTCCTATTCTTCCTTCTCCGTTTAACCCCCGTTCTGCAGCCTCGCTGTCTCCTTCTTAACTCCTCTAGTACTGTCAGTCTCTCCCTGGCTAAGAGGGTGTGAGGCCTCAGGGCAATCAGCTGGTCTCTACTGTAAACAATGCCGGCTGTAGAGCAGGCATGGCTTCTAGTCACCAGGAGAGACCCAAGTAACTAGGAAACGTCCAAACTGGTGGAGAAGCATCTTGTTGTGTGGATAGTGTTTATCAACAGCGCAGAGTACAAATAATAAATAAAAAAGCAAAAAGCTAAAAACCACAAAAAAAAAAAAAAAACTTAATAAAAAAACTATATATTATTTTATTTTTGTGAAAATAATTAGGAGTAGTTTATGATTATACTGTCACAAAATGAGGTTAATCATTCATCTTTAAAATACATAATTTGTATTAGTAGTTTATGATTTTACATTCACTGGACTCAGTACCTCTTATACTTTATACACAAGTAATATGAACTATTTTTACTGTATACTTTTGGAGTAATCCAGGGTCAAAGTTCATGTTTAGTAAAAAAAATGAGGTTAATCATCATTTTATTGTGAACAGATTCATTTGTACATGTTCAAAGAATGACACGAATGTTCTGGGAAATTACACGTACAAGAGGTACTTGTGACACTGAAATCCCTAACTACTAATAAGAATTATGTATTTTATAACACTTCAAAGATGGATGATTGACCTCATTTTGTCACAGTGAACTTTGACCCTAGATTACTCAAAAAAGTATTTTAATGGATAATCCTATATCTAACTATGATCTCAAAATATCTGTATCAACACGTCTACACTTTTAACCTTAAACATATCTTGCATCACTCACATGTGCAGCTCACATACAGTGGAAGTCTGCACTCTTCATTTTACAACCAGACATCTTTTTCATTGTAACCGACAGGAAGTGTCTGGTAGGAGTCCTCACCTCCCTTGCCTTTGCAGGGATGCGTACTTCCACCTTGCAGCTGTATTCGTCTATAAGAGGCTATGATCACTTTTCTGAATTCCTTTGCATCCCTATGCTTTGTAAACCCCTTCCTTCTGCAGAATAAATCATAAAGACAACCGGTGAACTCTCAAGACTCTTTATTCCCCTCTCACCTGGGGACACACGAAATCTTCACAGCACTTTGGTGTCAGAAGTGGGATCACCTGGAAGTCTGTGGCTGCCCTGTGATTAACGTTGGAAGGGATGCCTGACCACTACCTCGACACAAAGAAAGTCAGAGACGAGACAATGACTCCATGGCGATCTCTGAACAGAAAACAATTTCCTAAACCTTGGTGAGAAGTAGAATTCTAATTTCTTGAATTATAAAATATAATTAAAATGGATTTTATTAAATAACTTAAATTTAAAATTCAAAGAAATTTTAAATTATCCTTTTTCTGGGGACTCCCTGCAACCCTTTTAAAAACCCCTAGGGGTCCACAGACCCCACTCTGAGAATAAATGCTTTATAGTACTTACTTAAAAAGTGGTACATTATGGTATATAGTCTGTTTGGTACAGACTGCTTGGTACATCATGGAAAACAGTCTGAAATACTATATGAAAGAACATTCAGAGGCTTTGCCTATATCAATCAAAAAAAGTCATGAAAATGATTAATATTTAGAGGAATGTATGTATTTTTTACCACAGGTTATAGGATAATACTGTATATTGTGAGCAGTAGTTGCAGTATGAAAATCAAGAACAAACATCCAATCCTAGAGCAAGTTGAGTCATAAGAAGTGTACTAATATTTTGATAAAATAAAACATATAACATATAAACAACTTATTCTTCAAAATTGAAAATGTCAACAATTTGAAGTTGTCATTGAGCTTTAGCCGGTTCAGAGACCGCACTGTCCTCTGAGTTGAGTTCTGTTATGGTTATCTTTTAATCACAAGCCTAAAATGTAGCATTCACTTTAGAGACTTCACTTTAAATCCAACAGGAAAATCAAACATATTTGTTTACATGCTGTACAGACAAGGGTCATAGAGAATGTTTACGCACAATGTTGGCATGCTAAGAAGCGCAGCTGGTTCCTTGATTAGGACTTTGGTTAGCAGCGACTGAACTAAAGTTAGTCTGGTGTGTTAGCTCAGTTTGAGAAGGCTATGTGCAAACTTCGACAAAGCACAAAATGAACGACATTATCTGATGATGGTTAACGTTAGCAGCTAGGAATCCCCTTACTAATTAAAAACCGGCGGCTAATGTAGAGTAACATAGTCATGAAATCAAAAATAAAAATGAAAGCTGAGCCGACGGCCTGGATAGCAGCCAAACTCAAGTGAGTGCAGTTGAAGACATAGCAAGCCGGTGTTTTATCAGAAAATCAATTATGCACTTTCACTCAGAGGAACCAGCTGCGTGAGTTTAGACGCCAGGTTGTACCAAAAGTCAGTTGAATTTTCATGCCTAAATCCATGCAGCCAAAACCCCATATTAACTAGGCGGAATTCTGATGCTCTGCTCTGATGCAACACTAACTAGTGAAGTTAGCATTTACTTACTAATCCAGAATGAAGAAGCCAAGCTCTGCATCTGTCTTGAAGCCTATCTGATCCCTCACATGTTGTCATTGACTAAAGTCCTTCCCATGTTAAACTTGTGTTTTGTCCCTTGCTTGACCAGAGTCTATTTCTCATTTCTTGGCTGTAAAGTATCCGCTGCTTTCGTTGGCTTAGCCATGGCATCCTCCTTGTTTACAGACTGTGTGCTGTAAAGCGTTGCGCATGCACACGTGGACCAAATGATCCGTCTTCGGTGATCAGAGGCTGAAGAAACAGCTCAAGTAAGAAAAATACTGATGTTGTAATATGAGAGAGATTAATCATGTTTTTAAATGACATCATGGCAGTTTCGTGCAGCCATGCTATGATGACCTCGCCCACTTTGAGGAGGCATTATATTTATGTAAACGGAATACCTGTTACAAACCGAGTAGAATCAAGCCCTGCCGTGTCATGCTGGAACTTTATTGTGGTGCCATAAGAGTCTTATGTTTTGTGTCTTAAGTTTTCTTCAGAATCGCTACTTTCCACTTCATTGATAATCTTGTTGATAATGCAGCTGCTTCACTGAATACTACATTAGATAGTGTTGCCCCTCTAAAAAAGAAGGTGATGAGATTCCAGTTTGTACATGTTAATTATAAAGACTCATTGCAGACAAGAGTTAATCATGGAGTTCCACAGGGCTCAGTTCTTGGGCCTATACTTTTTACCTTATATATGCTTCCTTTAGGAAACATTATTAGAAAGCACAACATACACTTTCATTGTTATGCAGATGACACACAGCTTTATTTATCAATGAGGCCGGAAGAAATAAATCAGGTTGTTCAACTCCAGGAATGTCTTAAAGACATTAAGTCCTGGATGACCTGTAACTTCCTACTTCTAAACTCAGACAAAACTGAGGTTATCATACTCGGCCCTAAACACCTTAGAGACAAACTTTCTGACCATATTGTCACTTTAGATGACATCACCATGGCGTCCAGTTCCACTGTAAGGAACCTTGGAGTTATTTTTGACCAGGATATATCATTTGACTCACATATTAAACA
>JAFBJR010000050.1:283915-344243 GCA_016785285.1 Brachirus orientalis
CCATTTTCCTCTCACCCCAACCGGTCGAGGCAGATGACCGCACATCTTTGAGTCTGGTTCTGTCAGAGATTTCTTCCTGTTAAAAGGGAGTTTTTTCTCTCCACTGCCCCCTAGTGTTTGCTCATTGTGTGAACTGTTGGGTTTCTTTTCTCTCTGTAATATTGTAAAGGTTTTGGCCTATGTATGTTGTGATTTGGTGCTATACAAATAAAATTGAATTGAATTGAGTGGATTATTGCTAACTCACCTGAGTTAGTATTATTTTTAGTGTTGGTTTGTTTTCATTGTTGTTAAAATAGATTTATAGATAATACTGGTTTATTGTATGCTATTTTTATTCTAGGCAACAATCTATTGTGATTTCTGTTTATCATGTACAATGGCCAAACAAACAGCAACAGTAATTTATTTACTTTATCACTGTTTCGGGTTGTAAGAATTTGTGTTGCTGTAAGAACTTGAGTTGTGTTCCTGCTTTCAAAATTTAAAGTAATTAATAAAAAGAATATGTTATATTTAGTGACATAAAGAGGATTGTCATTTCCATGGTAGCATTTTTTTTTTATCAGTTTAACTTGCTTAACTTGTATTTTATTGTTTTTTTATGTATTGATGTATATTGGATTGTTGTTCTGTGGTATGATCATTGTTTTATCAGTTTAACATGCTTAAATGACTCAACAAAGAATTCCATTTTTTTTTTTTTAACGTGTGCCCTATGTTTATAAATGTGGGTGTATGTAAATGGTACTTACAAAAGGTTTTATAATTGGTCCAGTAGATTATATCAGGTGACAGGCGTCACTGGCTGCAGTGTAGTTTCTATAGAGCACTGTTGCATGCGTTATGTGAGTTATTGCCATAAAAAAGTGCTTGATTTAATCATTAAATGAATCGGATTGTTATTGTAAGAGTCTGGCAAAATGACTGGAACAGTAAATAGTTTGTACCTATACAGCGCTTTTCTAGTCTTGATGACCACTTCCGTTCCAACAGAGGAGGGTGAACAAGGTGCTGCAAGGATGTGAATGGAAACTGGTGGTGTTTATGTGAGTGCTGATGTCCCTAAGTAGTGGTCATTGTACATCCAGGGACATAATTCTTGCAAGATTGCCCCATAGAGAGTACACTGCAGCCAGTGACGCCTGTCACCCGATATGATCTACTGGACCAATTATGAAACTTTTTGTAAGTACTATTCACATAAAAAAAATGGAATTCTCTTTTAAGATTTTAAATTTTAATATGAGAGGTTATCATGATTGTAGCCTGTTTCCTCATGAAGTGTAATATATTGTGAGATCTTTGCGGATCATGTAAGTGGCAAACTAGGAGCCCCCAGACAGCATCTTGCCTGGGGCCCCCACAAAGCTAGAAATGGCCCTGCACATTTTAGTTTTTAAAGCAAAACAACAGCTGTGCTGCACAGAGACGGCGCTCAAATCAGGACACCACAGCAACTGCAGCCCACAGGTATCACACGTTCTGATTATTTGTGTGGCAATTCTGACACAGGCAGACTGTAACACCAAAACTGTTAAGTCCCTACTTAAGGTCAGCACTGGAAGATTAGTTTCTCAATCGTATTGTCAATTATAGCCAAAATATTTTCTGAAATATTACTAAAATAATGTGTAAAATATACATACATTGTAGTGGTGCACTGAGAAGTAAAATGTAGCAGTTAGTCAGGGCTCTTTCTTACCCCAGAGTGGCCAGCTCATCGCTCGTGGAGGACGCGTGACTGTAGAAGCTCATGTCTGACAGGAACATGACTGTGACAGAAGCACTGCAGAAGTGAAAGTATGTTTCTGGCTCAACATGACAGCGACACGCCTAAGAGGAAATACGCTTAACTAAATAACAGCTGTGCTTTCTCTCTGCATTCCTGCTTATAATGAAAGCTCTGTATCCATGGTCTCACTAATGATCACACAGCATAATTATTCATGCTTCCTGCAGAACAATCACTGGGCGAGAAAAACCAGATTAAGCACTGCTGTTATATATGTTAGGCTTACATAAGTGGAATAATAGTTCAAGTATGAAAAGTAATAGTTCAAAAATCAAACCCATTAAGACATTGCTTGCCTAATGAGGCTGGGTAAGTTGTTCCAGTGTTATCCATCTATCTATTTAAAGAAATCTGTGACATGACAATGATGTACACGCAATGTGGCAGAGTGTACAGTGTCTGAACAATTCTTTTTTATTATTGCAATATTTTAAACAGCTCTGTAAAATCATAGGTGGTCATCAGACAATATACAAATCCTCATCAGTGACTTGTTGAGGCTTTTAATGGACAGTTTACAGTGTCTTCATGTTATCAGCAGCTCCACTGGCACACAAACGTTGCACATAGAGACAGTAAGGTTACTTCACTTTAGTGAAACTTGTGTTCACACACTTGACATAATGTGGTCAAAAATGGAGTACTCTTAAAAGTCAAAATCAGCATTCGCCGTGCCACATGGTCATGTGGCCTAACTGTCAGTTATTAAGAGAGGTATTATAAACACCAGGGTCCAGGGACAGAAGAGCCACTGCTATTATCATGCACAGTGAGACCAACCTAAAAGGCACATTAAGTGTCTTTGTATGAGGTACTGAAACATAGTGACCTGGCTGTGAGCTCATTCTAAGTGAAAACATGACTGCCAGCAGGGATACAAGAAAAACACTTACTAGCCACTTAATAAAGGCTGAGCCAATAAACGCTGTACTTGCTTAAGTCTTCGATATTTTAAGAATATGTTTGTCACTCTACGTCTATTAGACAGGGGTTTCCAACTGGAATCGGAGGGTTTTTGTTGCTTTGCAAACAACTCACTTAATGCACTGAAGTTAACAGAGAAAATCGGCAATTTTACATCATAGAATACAGGAGTTGCTGATCCACTGCTGCAAACGTACCAAACAAAGCAGCGGTAGACAGCAACGCTCATGTCCCAGTGAGCTTAAATCACAGATTATCTCTCTGGACTTTGATGCAGGAGTGTGAACATTTAAAAATGCCATCAAAAAAGGTAATCTCAGACTGCGAATGACTCTGTTTGAGGCTGGATCATTGGTGCACGCAGAACAATACATCATACAACTACACTTCAGAAAAACTATTACTTTAACTCATTAAGCACTGTTTGTGCCACATACCAGTGTTCCTGGAAGTTTTCATGTGAATTATATATCAATTTTCATCAGTTCACTGTACTTTGCATCTGTCATGCTTTATTATCTCACTGTGCCACAGTGCCATGTTACTGAATTCTCATGACATGATCTTAGGTACAGTTCTGAAGTTGTGGGGTCATTATGTATAAAATTCAGTCTGTGTTTTTATTTGATGTCAGTGAGAAGGAATGCACTTCTGTTCAAATCTACTAGTGCTCATGAAGCGATACTATAGTGTAGTCCAATGCACACTTCAATCGATTCCAGCATTTGCTTGAACTGAAATGAATGGAAAACAGTGAGGGCACACACAGACACCTCAGGCCATGTATGCATTTGAAGTCTGTAAAATGTTCAATAATCATGTACCTTTGGAGGTAAAACTTATAGAACACAGCATCACCGACAAAGGCAAAAGCAGTTTAAAGCCAGGGTCTGTATTTTTGGTTTTTGAAGTACGTTTTACCTCATCTGTTCACATCCATTTCACATGCAGATATATCATTAAACATAAATATATTTTAAAAAAAAACCTTGAGTCTGTAAAAAACAATCATTTTCCTCCGGATCCCATGGAATAATTTCCTGGCATCCCTGTCGGTCACCAACCCACCTGCATTGTTTGAATGGTAAATGGTTTGTATTTATAGAGCACTTATCTTGTCTTGATGACCACTCAAAGCTGCTTTTTTATAACAGTTTTCCCATTCAAAGATGACTTGCTCTACCACTAAGCTTCCATTGTTTGGGGCAGAACTTAGGTAAGAGGGCCATATTCTAACCCCTTACCTTATTTTCATGTCACTGCATCATTTGTTGCTTGCGTTGCACAACCCGTGACTACTTGCTTAGGGTCAGTGCTAGAGTAAGAGCTAAAAGAGTTCATTGTTAAGTGTCACTAACAGTGAACTTGGATTTTTAGTTGTGTTATTTCTACAATCTATATATCCCTGAGAACTGACTTTGTGTGCAATCTCATTGTGTGAAAATATGGTGTCTCATTTGGTTTGAACACATACAATTACAGACCTCAGTTTTAACCTATAGCACAGCTGAAAATACACTAAGGTTTAGTTTTAATGAAAGGAACCAATATTAACAATGTAAAAGCAGGTTTTTTTTGTTTGTTTGTTTCTCGATGAGTGTTGTGTCCTTTACACATGTAAACTGCAGCCTTTGTTGATTGCTCAATGGGGTCCATTATGAAGAAGCATCATTATAGTGACACAAGAGCAGTTAATTCACTGATTAAAGCTGCAGTAGGCAGTAGTTGATTGTTGAGTTTCAGCCACATGTTGGGTTCACAGCTCTCTGTCCTGAGGTCCTCTCATTAGATGAGCACAGACAAACAAATTTCCTGTGCAACATATGAACCAAGGAAAAATCCCTATCCCTGAAACTCTCAAGACATTGACACAACTTTTGTGTTACTGTCCTACTTGATTTATGCTGTTGAAAGCCAATCATTACCTTTCAACAATTTTGCCTACTGTACCTTTTTTTTCCATCTCCCAGTGGACACCAGAGACAGAAAGATTTTCATGTCCTCACTCTTTACATAGCTCAATAAGTTGTAAACACACTTTAAACATGTCTGTGTTTTTGTTGTTGTTGTTAGTTCATCATTGGGTTGTAAGAGGTCAAGGTCACAGATCCAGTATTTGTGATCTAATTCTCTAAAACAGGCGCTAACTTGGCAGACATAGAATAAATGTGGATGAACAAATCCCAGCCTTTGTTCAGGTATGAGCTACTTCCATAGTAACTGCTTAAGGCGATGCATTGTGGTTGAAAACTATAAATTCCATATAAGGTGCATATGAATCCAGCATAACTCCTACTGCATCAGCTTGACTGCTTATGTCTCCTTCTTTCACATCACTCCCTCATTGAGTGTATGTAGACTGTAGAGGGAGGTCAGGACACAACCGAGGCTGTACTGGCCTCCAGGCCAGGGTTGTCAACACACACAGACAACCTGTCCTTGGAGTGGCTCCGGTTCCAGTGCTGCATTCTCTGCCGGTACTTCTCTGAGTCCAATTGGTCCAAGTGAGAGGAATTCAGGGCAGCAGAGCGGTAAACAGTGCTGTGCAAAGCGTGGAACAACATCCTGAAGAGATGAACACAATATATTACATATTACTTGTTACTTATGTTCCAAAGCAGTAGGATTACGTTACAATATCCATTTCTTTGCAAAGTAATGCAATATGTTACTTTTGTTTTACTTCATCAAAACATCTGCTGGATCGAGGCAGCAGGTGAGGCTGAGGTCTGGTTCACAGACCATCGCTCTTGTCTAATTCAGAGGGTGAGCTACGAATCAATCATTCAGCACAGCCAGGCCTTCTTTCAGTGATATGGCTCGACTAAATTTTCTGGAAGAAAATGCTGATGGCTTTTCCATAAGTTATGCAATTTATGTAGTCACTAAAATATGTAATTCTTATTGTGATTACCGTAGACCTTTTTAAACAGATACACCTACGTTGAAATCTACAATAGAGGACACCTGGGATATTCAAAGGCTTTAGGGCAAATCAGGGTTAAAATCTTATTGAATCATTTGACTGCTGTAATAACAAAGAATAGACTTATCATTTAATCAATACATTTTTTACCCCCAAAACCAACCATAAGAAATAAAAAAAATTGCAGAAAAACAAGATGATAAATCATCATCCTCAGTGTTTCATACTTCTGTTCATTCATCAATCTTTTAGTGTTGGATGATATGTTCAGCAGGAATGTCATTGTCTGTTCACCTCAGGCACTACAGGGATATCACCTGAAACAAACTGAGGAAAAATTATTTTGTGGATAAAGCTATTGACCAGTACAGTTTGGGGGCATTTTAATCACAAATTCTGAACATAACCTGGTCAGGAATGAGGTTATGTTCAGAGCCCGAGTTACCAGGGTTAAAATGGAGTCTCTTTTGTGATACTGAAGAGGTACTTTGGTTGAGTTTAGGTGGAAATATCTTATTCAGATCTGAGAAAACAAAATTGCAAAAAAGTCTGTGAAGATTCTCAGTCATCCAGGTCATGGTATCCAAAAGTGTAGTAGACAAAGGCAACTGAACTAAGTCCAGTTTTCTTTGTTTAATACACTTTTGGAAAAATTGCAAAAAATTGCTAACATCATTTCACACAGTGGTGAGCGACATACACAACAACACATTCTGCCTCCATCTGTGATCAAGAGCCTCATATCTGCAGGAGCACACAACATAAACAAGGAAGGCACATTCACTACCATTTCAGGAGGATGTGATGTGACGTGAATTTACAGTAATGCGTTACACTCTAATATTACACTCTAATATTACAAAAAGATTGTAAGCCATTATATTACTTTGTTACTAGAAAAAGTAATATATTACTTTTACCCCATCACTGATAAGAATGTGCAGACAGTGGAAAAAAACAATAATAATACTTAAATTATTTTTATATCACTAAGTTATTAAATCTGTGTCCTTCTAAGATTAAAAAAAGAAGCTGCTGGCAACCTTTGTAAATCTTGTGAAATAATCTGTCCTGAAATGTAAATCTCAAAGTATGTTGCACTATAGAGGGGCCCAGCTTGTCCAGGCTATTATAATTATTTTTAGGAATAATTTCTGGATAGTGTTTGGAAAATTAGGTCTGGACATTTTTCAGAAATCTGATAACAGGAAGCTGGAGGGTGAAGTACTACAGAATGTTGTTCAGAGCAAATTTTGTTCCCTCACATACAGCCCATCTGGATTATTTCAGGAAAATGCCTGGATGTCTGTGCATCTCTGAAAGCAGCTTCCGTTGAAAAATATGGGATGAACCCAGACACAATGATTTCTTTTTTTTCACACAACTATCAAACAGCAAAGCTGGGTTGAGGGAGAAGCTGGTAATCTATCCTATTTTCTGAACAACTTACGTGGCATCTCTGCAGCTTCCACATTGTGATTGTTTAATAACAGCGGATACAACAGAAAAACATCCCACTAGCACTTTGGTTAAAAACACCTTTGACATCTTGCTGTGTTAGTCAAGCATTTTAGATGCTGCATGTCAACGGGCCCTATGTGTGTCTATGAACAGGCAGCATGTGTGTGTGTGTGTGTGTACCTGGGTAATAGTGCTGTCACAGTAGTGATTGCACATATGATGTAGAAGAGAGGCTGGGACATCTGGAGAGTTTCCACTCCAACAGGGTTAGTGGGGGGGCTGCAGGTCACACAGTACACACTGAAGAGCAGCACAAAGCCAAAGTAGGAGCCACCGCTGAGCAAAAGCACCAAGACATGAATCCACGTCTGCAAAACAATATATTTTTACCATATGACACACACTACAGTATATATGTGTGACTGATCTGTTATTGTTTTCATGACATTGAGAACAGTACAGAATTTTTGCATGGGTTCTCTGACATTCTACCTGAATTAGTTCTTAGTACAGATAAACTAATTATTATGGGTGATTTCAATATCCATATAGATATTGACAGTGACAGCGTTAGCTCTGCTTTTATGTCTGTAGTGAACTCAATTGGATTTATCCAAAACATTGATAAGTCTTAACCACATCCTCAATCTTTTGCTGACTTATGGCATAAATGTTGAGAATTTAGTGGTTTTAGTGGTGGTTAGTTAGTGGTTTATGATCATTAACAAAGGACACAGAGACAACTATTATTATAGTCGAAATCTGTCTGAGATGACTGTATCGAAATTTAAGGAGAGAGTTTCACTGGCACTGACATCACCGCAGTGTCACAATATAAGCGAGGATATCTTTCCAAAATAAACTCAAATTGATGATTTCGCTACGTGCAACACTTCCTTTGCCCCTCGGAAAAGGAAGGTAGTGAGTCAGAGAAGATTAGTCCCATGGTATAACTGCACATTATGTGCTTTGAAACAAACAACAAGAAAAGAAGTGGCGCTCCACTAATCAAGAGGAGTCCTTCTTAGCCTGGAGGGATATTCTGATTAAATACAAGAAAGTCCTCTGTAATACCAGAGAATCCTATTATTCATCTTTAATAGAGGAAAACAAGAATAATCATAGGTTCAACCATCCCACTGACTCTAAGTAGTGATGATAAGATAACAACCATTAGAGAGCCTGTCTCACCTCATTTAGAAAACTTCTTATCCATAGATCTCTCAAAACTAAATTCAATAGTATCAGTATCAAAACCCTCAACTTGTCTCCTCTACTCCATTCCCACAACAATGTTCAAGGAAGAATTCCATATTGTATCAAATAAATCTCTCCCTACTTACAGGCTATGTACCACACTCTTTTAATGTTGACATAATTAAACCCCTACTTAAAAAACCTACTCTTGACCCGGATGTTCTGGGTAATCATCATCCAATATCTAATCTCCTCATTATCTCTAAAATCCTCGAAAAAAGGCTGTAGCAAACCAATTGTGTGATTATCTGTATAGCAGTGATCTGTTTGAGGACTTTCAGTCAGGGTTTATAAAACACCACAGCACAGAAACAGCACTTGAAAGTCACAAACAACCTTCTGCTGGCCTCAGACAATGGCCTCTTATCTATATTAGACCTGAGTGCTGCATTGGACACCATTGACCATAACATTTTATTACAGAGGCGTGTTATTGGTATCAAAGGAACGGCACTAAACTGGTTTAAATCTAACTTATCAGAGAGATCTCAGTTTGTTCATGTTGGCTATGAATTTTCTTAACACACTGGAGTTAATCATGGAGTTCCACAAGGCTTGGTTCTAGGACTAATTCTTTTTACTTTATACAAGCTTCCTTTAGGTAGCATTATTACAAAGCACAACCTAACAGACACTGGCACGCAGTTATACATATCCATGAAGTCATATGACAGTGTTGTGAATGCTTCATGTTTAGAGACGTTTTTCTGTTCCAATGCTTTTATTTTGAAATGTTATGTTTATGTTTTTTGTCTTCCGGTTTGCGCCTGTCGGCAGCTTGGCAAAATATGGAAATCGTTGATGATAGTAAAGTTGCTAATTCGATATTAACATATTGAATCCCACTGTTTATTATGATATTATGATGAGAAGAGTGCTGTTTTTGCTGGGAAAATGTCCGTGGAGTGGTTTGAGTATTAGGCTGTTGTACTGCAGCTGAGCTAATGGGCTAGTTTAGCTAACTAGTGGCTAGGATGGTTAGCATGATCAATGTGGACTGGTGTGTCTTTGAATGCTGCTACCTTATATTATTTAACATTTACTTCTTAATAAGATTTAGTTATTTATTTATATGTACTGAAGTGCCTTTCAGATATACTGCAATCAGTCATAATTGATATATTTGGTTTCTTTCTGTGTTTAATTTCAGAAATGAAAGAATATGCACCATTGTTACCTTACATGACTGTCAGTAAAGTTTGAGCTGCAAATTGATAGAAAAAGAGATCACATCACTCCAGTGCTGAGCTCTTTACACTGGCTCCCTGTTAAATCTAGAACAGTATTTAAAATCCTCCTCCTCACATATAAAGCACTTAGAGATCAGGCCCTGTCTTATCTAAAAGACATGATTATTCCTTACTACCCATAGACCACTGTGTTCAGAAAATGAAGGCCAGCTTGTGGTTCCCAGAGTCTCTAAGAGTAGAATGGGAGGCAGAGCTTTCAGCTACCAAGCTCCTCTCCTGTGGAACCAGCTCCCACTGTGGGTCCAGGAGGCAGACAATTTCCCTACATTTAAAGTTCAACTTTAATAAAGCTTATAGTTAGGGCTGGTTCAAGTCAACTCTGAGCCATTGCTTAGTTATGCTGCCATAGAACTAGACTGCTGGGGGAACAGCCATTATGCAGCGAGCACTCTCTCTCTCTTTCACACTTCATCTCTGTTTATGTTTGTCTCACTTTTTCCTCTTCCTCGCTCGGCAATAATAACATTGTTTTCTCTCCCTCCCCCTAGTTTGTGCTCTTCCTCTCTCTTTGTTCTCATTTCACAGGTATCCCTGATTCCAGAGCTTTAACACAACAGCTCAAATATTATACTATAACAATTATCATATATTATATAGCTACTCATTACTGCTAAGGTTAATTATCCTCATCCACCCTTCACCAACAGCTTGTCCTCTTCTGAGGGTCACACGAGGAGCTGGAACCAACCCCAGATGGTGACAGCACATGATGATAATTGTTGTTAATGTTACTGATTCTTGAAACATCCTGGTCTCTGTCTTCTGATTTTTTCCTCTCTCTGTAATATTTGATGTTTTTGTACTTGTTTCTGTGCATGTGATACCTACTGCATGTCTGTCTGTCCTAGAAGAGTGATCCCTCCTCTAAGGCTCTTCCTGAAGTTTCTCCCATTATTTTTTTTGATGGAGTTTTTCCTCACTTGATGTGAGGGTTTAAGGACAGAGGGTGTCACTTGCTGTACAGACTGTAAAGCCCTTTGAGGCAAATTGTGTTTGTGATGTTGGGCTAATATATAAATAAAACTGACTTCACTACAAGACACATGGAATTTTCAAAATGGAAACAGATGCACTGCCTCATTGCTCTACAGAAAGTCCAAATGTAACAATGTCTCTTTCTCCTTGCCCTACTTAAGTAGTCACTCATTTTTTCACATCCTCAGTTCAATAACGTATACATCTTTTTTTTTAAATCCCCACTTGCCAACTTGGGTGGTCTCCTCCAAGCTGGGGTCCTCAACCATGTTGCTGTTACTTGAGATTGCCATATCTATCATTCCTGCCCTCTTCTGCTGTTTATCAACAACCACTACATCTGGTTGATTAGCTACATTAGACATTGAAAAAGACAAAAGAGAGAAAACTAGGAGGAAGCACCGTCATCACTGAGGTTGTATAAAAGCAAAAACAAAAACAATAAGATATTACAAATTAAAAGCAAGGTATTGAAATAGGAGTAAATTAAGAATATAGTGAAGTCGATTAAAACACATTAGATTAAACCAGAGCATTTAAAGTATTTAGAGAGAGAATCTTAAACGAAGATAAGACAAATGAAAAACAACAAATAAAAAAAGAGACAAAAAGCAGGGGGTGCTAAAAGAAACAACCTAAAGAGATCAAGATTAATACATTAAGATAAAAATAAAATAATAAATAGTATTAAATATTACTCTTGCCTTTGCAGCAAGAGGTCCCAGGTTCATGACGCGGTCGGAACAAGGGCCCTTCTGCAAGGAGTTTGCATGTTCTCCCCGTGTGTGCGTGGGTTCTCACCGGGTACTCCGGCTTCCTCCCACAGTCCAAAAACATGCAGATTTGGGGACTAGGCCAATTGGACACTAAATTGCCCGTAGGTGTGAATGTGAGAGTGAATGGTTGTTTGTCTCTATGTAGCCCTGTGATGGACTGGTGACCTGTCCAGGGTGTACCCTGCCTCTCGCCCTATGCTAGCTGGAGATAGGCACTAGTGCCCCCCTGACCCTCAGTGGATAAAGCGGTAGAAAATGAGTGAGTGAGTGAGTGAGTGAGAGTATTAAATATTGCTAAAAGCCAGACTTGTGTTTCCTTCTAAAAATATGAACATTCTATGCTACCCTCAACCGTGGGCCATAGTAACTAAAGCAGACTCTGCGTGAGTTTTAATTTTTTACTCTGGGGATGATTAGAATGCCAGAACAGAGGATTTGAGAGTTTTGGGAGGCCATAAGGTAAAAGCAAGTCAGATAAATATGACGGCCCAAGACCATTAAGAACTTTATAAAACAATAATGCATGCATATACAATGTAAAATCCTGGAATACTGTGTGTAAGCACTAAGGCTTGTACTGTGATCACAGCTTAAATGTTATGTGTGTCTGACCAGAGTGTGACTCTCCAGGACTTGGTGCAGCAGGACGATGAGCAGAGCTGAAGCATTGATAGGAGAACCAAATGACAGGACTCCAACATCTGATCCTGTCAGCGCCTGAGACAAACAGTACAACAATCTCACAGTCAGACACAGCACAGCACAGCATCTATTAATGCAAAATATTACATTATTATTCAAACCAAAGCCATTTGAGAAACAATATACCACTTATGTGACTGAACATACCACCGACTGGAAGTGCTGAGTGATCAGATACTTACAAAGTAAGGTATAAAAAAGCAGATCAGGCTTTGATAAAACGCATCCAGGACTGTGATCCAGAACATGTAGGGAAGATGGAGCTGCAGAAAAATAGGAATCATGCATAAGTGACACTGACTTCACACTTACTCCTTACTTTCTCAAACAGGTGAGGCCAAAGTTTTAATTTTGGCCCTCAGGTCCCACTGTCTTATGCACTTTTATAATTTTTTTAAAAGGTCTAATGTGTAATATTGACAATGGTTAAAAATGAAATTTTTTTCCCATATGTATGTTTGCAAAACTGTAGAATTGTTTTAGTTTTCATTGCCTTAGAATAAATATTTGCATGGACAAGGGCTTTGCTTTATGGAGGCCACCATCTTGTAAAGCTCCATGGGCTCCATCCAAATAAATAAATAAATGTTGGGGGTATGTGTGTGGAAATCTCTATTTTAATACCATCTTGGCTTAAACTGCATTGTTGTGGACAGTGCACAGTGGTGCAGTGGTCAACACATCACAGACATTCTTGGATTCAGCCTGCCTTTCCTGTGTGGGGTGTGTGTATTAATTTGGGAGTATACAGATTGAGGTAAGATTAACTGATTCTATAAACTGAGTGTAGGCACAATAAATGGTTATTTGCCTCTGTGATAGTCTGATGACCAGTTAATGTCATCTGGGAATGACTGTGTTTGTGTGCTGTCACCTTGGAGGTATGGGAATCCTTGTAGAGCTCAGGGATTGCCATCAGAGTGTCTGCAGGCATGTCTTTGTCTAGAATGCCATAGATAAGCGGAGGAACGGAGGTGAAGAGCAGGTTGAAGAAGATCAGCACCCAGGCATTGGTCATCACGCTCCCAGAGAAGCCACAGAAGAACTGATACCAGAACAGCAGATTCACATACATCTGCAGACACACACAGTAAGTCAGCAGAGAGATAAAACCCACAAGTGTGACCCACAAACTCTCCTGTGCCAAAGTCCACAGAGGGAAATCTGTGTTTTTAGCTCACAGGGACATGGGAGCTGCTGGTCCTCTGCTGTATTGTTTAGTAAGTTTGTGCTACTGAGGTTAATCTAAATGAAGGATTTCAAACATCAAAGTTACAAAATATCACCTTTCAGCTGACTGATACAACTCCTATTTTCTGTGATGTAAAACTGCTGATTTTCTTTTTGGACTTTGGTCTGTCAAGACACAGCATATGTGGATGAAGATTTTTTTTAGTTGGTTGCCTTGTGTGGCTGTATTGTTTCATTTGCTCCTTATGTTCTGGCAACCAGAACATATGTTTTAACTGAGAGTTTATCTTCCTCTCTAACACACCGACTATGTTTCAGTGTCTTAAACTACCCACACTTTTAACCAAATACTTGAAAAGAACAGATAAGATAATTCTTACCACATTTTTGTAGATGAAGTAGAGGATCATGTTTGCAAGACGAGAGTAACACCAGTGACCGTGAACTAACAACAGCTTGCTGAGGTGTTTAAATCTGGAGACAGCAAAGTCACTGGACATCACAGCCTGGGGAAAAATACACAACTGATGACATGGATATGCTCTGGCTGCCTCACACACAACAGATGAGTTAAGAAGTTGATATGAAATCACAACGACACTGGCTAATAGTGCTGCAGTAGCTGATGCCACATAACCAAGGTAATGCCCTCTGGCAGGAAACAACTCTGTTTAACTCTGTAGACGTTGAAAGACAACACTTAAATCAGGTAATATGTCAGACACCTTGTCTCTTCACTGTTTTCATCATAAAAGTGAAGATGGTGGATAGATGTTGTGGGAGCCCACAAGCAATGAATATTGTGGCTAACTCATCTATAATCATTGACCCATACTAAATTTTCCAGGAGCTAGTCTGCATTACTCTCTTGCCTTTTTTCTTGTGTTCTGTTCTTTGTATCATTTTGCGCCGCAGTTTTGTGGAGTTTTTTTGGACTCTCTGTGGATTTAAAGTGTGCGATGAACCCTTTCAGGTTGAATTCAGCACCTAACCTGTTAATTTTTGCCACATCTTAGGTTTCTAACAAGGTTCATAGTAACAGAGTCACACGAGTCTGCAGCTCTATATGACAATGCAACCTTAAATTTGTTATTTTTATGTTAAAAAGTGTATGCACAGTGTCACGTGTCACTATTATATATATAAAAAAAAACAACAGCCATATTGATACTGGTAAAATATCCCAAAACCAGTATATGATGTATGACCTGTATGTCTGTGAAGAGTCTCAGTCATCCAGATCATGGTATCCAAAAGTGTAGCAACAAAAAGGCAACAGGACTTAGTTGAACTTCTTGAAGACGTTTCGCCTCTCATCCAAGAGGCTTCAGGCTTCTTCAGAACTCTCGCCATCCAGCATCGTACTGAAGACATCCAATCCCCGAAGAGATTGTGCCCGTTTCACCCTCGCTGGTTGGGCTACAAACTTGTTTGCGTTCAGCTACGCACCCCTTTGGATCAGCACCTGGAAGCATCTGTAAACCTTTCCTCTGTAAATCTGTAAAGCTTTCCCTTGCTGCTGCAAAGCAGGAGGACGACGGTGCCTCCTTCTAATTAAAGTCGACGAATGAGCTGTCTCCCTCTGCAAAAAAGGCCAAGGATCAGCCGCTGTTGTCCCGCTGATAGCCGCACAACAGGCTGTCAACGCTCCGCGACTCCGCATAATTGGACCGGACCCGAAGACGAACGGAACACCTCACTTCCAGCCCCCCCCCCCCTCCAACCCAAAGTAAGAGGTAGTGTCTGGGCAGTTAGAGTAATGTGTTCTGTTTCTCTTGTGTTGAACGTGTTGGACTGTGCATCCACACATTCGTATAACTCAAATGTTTTATCTGTGTTTAAAGTGTTGTTTAATCGCTTGTTTGGAACGATGTTGACCACTTCTTATGTTTTATTCACTGCTTCGCTGTTGTGTGTCTGCTTCGCCGTGTCAGAGTAAACTTTAAATTCATAGAATGATTTGGCTTCTCCTGCGTCAGCCTATGTGGTTTGACTGCCAATCGGCTCACGCTGCACGTGATCTTTGTTCATTCATACCAGACGTTATGCTTTGAATTTCCCTCCTTGTACACACACCATTCATAACTTTCTCTCCCTCTTTCTTTCATTCATTCATTCTTTTGTGAGACTTCGCTCACAGACGCCACCTTGCGCGTGCCTACAGCCTCACTGCTGCGCACGTGCTTCGGTCCGAGATCTGCGGCATTCTTTGACTTACTCTTTGGCGCCCTCTTGTGGCGAAAGCACGGCCCTACAGTCACTGCTACTGTGCCTGGTTCTCCCCCCAAGGTCTGCCATTTTGGGGAGTGATGTCACCGGTAACGAACCGTGTCGCATCACTTCCTTTCTTCTTTGCCTACTTCCTGTTTTCCACGCTTAACCACGCCCACTTTCTCTCTCACACACACACACCTATCTATTAAAATTTTATGTTGTACATAGCCTGTGTTTATTAGCTGTAGTTAGTGACATTTATTAATTCAAATAACTCGGTTTTATTGTCTATTTAATCTTCACTGATTCAAGTTATTCAATTTATATTGTGTCATGAGATTAAATAAATTGTTATTTTTATTTCACTTAAAGGAAAGTTCTGTGTCTTTTGTGCATGTATACTGTGACAAATGGGGGTTGAGAGAGCCAGTGCTCGAATTCATTATTTCAATATTGTTTAATTGTGATATCAGCAGATATTATAGTCAATCACAGTGATTGTGTAGACTGATTTTAAAGGCATAAATTGATTGTTTTTCCCTGTTTTCAGGGTGGTGCCCCAAATTGATTTTTCATTGATTTTCCAAAAATATTTAATAAATAAATAATTATTAAAATATTTAGTTATTTTAACTAAAATTATTGCCAATAAGTGTTGTCCCCCAACAATATAAAACTCAAGTTTACAGCACAAATCTCTTGACCAGAAAGCTCAATGCTAAATTACACAAGCATCATTCTAATATTACCACACACTATCTGCTGAACTGTTAGCTTTTTTAGTTTCAGAAATAACACAAGTGTAGCTTTTTGATTTTTCTGATAGATTCTAGTACACACTCTGTGACTGTCTCAACAGTGGAAGCTAAATAAAACATATAATGAAAAGTCCACCTTCATGCTCTTTACATAAAGAACTGTGTGTTTTTGAAAGGTGTTCTATCAGGATGCACGTAGTGGTCGTTACCTGCAGTCCCTCCTGACCCGATATCCCGATGCCCACATCAGCCATTTGAATCATGCTTACATCATTGGCTCCATCACCTGAATAACCATAAATAATAATAATAATAAAAACTTCAATGTCCTTTGTTGTTGAGTAATGTATTAAAATCATTCATGGGAGCTTAAAAACTACAGTAGTTTATTCTGTGTAAAGCCATTGTTTTAATTTTTCACCCCTTCATTGGTATAATCTGCTCTTCATCACTCAGTATAAAATAGAAAACATACACTGTACAACATAAAATTATATCTCCATTTTCCATTACCAGTAACCTAAAAGGAAATGTGACCTTACCCACAGCCAGGGTCATAACTCGAAGCTGGTCCCGAATCAGCTGAACCACTCGGCTCTTCTGCAGTGGAGTGGACCTGCAACAGATGACTGCCTTGCACCTGTGGCTAAGCTCCACAAAGTCACTCTGCAGCTCTTCCTGGAGAGCCCAGTCCAGTGTCTTGCCATCAATAACCAGAATGAAGCTGCATGAGGAGGATTCCCCATTATCCCCTGCTTCAACCACATCAGTCACACTCTTTTGACCACGCTGCACTTCTAGTTTGAGCTCGTCAAGAAAAGCTGAACATGCTTCCTGGTGGAAGACAAATCCATCATTAGTCACATACATACATTGACATTTACCTTACTGCATTCTTCATGGTAACTTTGCAATGCATACATGAGGAATGAAACTGCAATACTGAAACACAATCAATCAAGGACTGCTCCCACCCTTGTCATGACCGTTTGCACCCCTACAGTTTGAAACAGTGAAACGTCAACTTAGCAGATGTTATGAAATGTGGTACCGACATATGCACAACGATTATTTCAAAGGTTTCGTTGATAAAAATATTCATAGAATGAGTTGTGGCACTCTCAGTTGTGGTAACCCCTAGCAGTTGAAATGGTCTGGCGAAAGGGACACATCCTACAGTTCCTACTGGATATAAGGACAAAAAAAATAATCCATGATTTCCAAGTGTGTAGATACATCTGTGGATGGGCTGGGACACATCATCAGTGATGTTTGCTGAGATCCTTGGGTGTTTTGGGTCTCACAACAGCAGTCACCCTCCCTCACTTGACCCAATTGGGTTTTGATAAGGCCCCAGCAATGTTAGTCCACTTCTCGTACGTGTTGATCCAAATCCACCTCAAAGCTGTTTTCTGCAATTTCTCGGGTGATCTGAGATGGCTCTCCTCTTTGCAGCTCCTTTGATGCTGAGCAAGATGTATGTCTTGTACATGGAGAGAGCAGCATAGCTTCTGTACCCCACCTCAATGGGCTCACAGTAAGCTTTTCACCCCCTCCTCAGGGAGCCACTTGCGCTCACTAGCTTCTTCCATGCCACCAGCAAAAGCGGCCTCTCCAAGGGCTGATGTGCTCCAGGCTCCCCCTTACTGGACAGAGTGGACAATTTGGGACATCACTCTTGCCCCAGATGTGTAGGTTGGCTGGGCTGGGTAGCACATCATACAGTAGATAATTCCAATCATGAACTTGATGTGATGACACCTTCCAGATGTAGTTCCAGGTCAGCTTTCTCTCAAGCACTCATTCTCACCTCATCCATGCCCCTTGCTGCTGCATGCTCAGACCTTGGCTGTGTGATTGCACCAAATCCAGCTTACGAAGTTACCACTGTACCCAGCAGGCCTTGTGTCTCAGCTGAGACTCTGCTACCTCTAACCCCTCCTGCGCTCTCCACTTCTCACCTGCCAATGCCATTTTTGAGTCTATGGAGTCACGATAGTCTAGGGCTTTTCTTGTGTGCGAGACCCTGAACTCCACCTCCAGGCTGCTGCCACTTGTTGTGCCTGTCATACTGCACTAGTGAGACTGCAAGGCAGAACCAGCCATCACCAGAGGTAGCAGTTGATCAGAGGTAGGGTTTCAGGGTTTCTACCGTAGACACTGTCACCTAATCCACCACAGAGGATGTGGGAAAAACATGAAATGCCTTGAACCTACTGGGTAGGCAAGACTTGTCCACTGAAGACAACCAGTTTGCAAGCTTCTTGATGGTGGTCTGAACTTCAGTAATTGATGGAATCAGTGCACCACCCATGGAGAAGCGGGACTCCGAACTCTGGTTTTCAGCGTTCTGTGCAGGTCTCTTAGGTCTTGCTTTGCTTGCCTATCTCACAATGAAGTTGCCCTTATCCATGTTTTACCATCAGTTTTAAATCGAGTTTGTCAAATAAATAGGGACTAGTCGGGGGGGATTCTCTCTCATGCTCTCATCTCAGTGGCAGCTAAACTGGAAGCCCCTGTACCAAGCATTTCATTTGGGCCTGGTGGATTTTTAGGCCTTGATCACTTTTGCAGACCTTGCCACAGATGCATCCACTTGTGTTAGTCGCTGGTACGTTATCCAATGTCATCATCGTTAGGTCCATCACACAGGGGTGATCATGGGCTGATCTGTAGCTTGCTAGGGTCCTTCCTTCGGAAGCTCCAGTTGGGCTGCTACCCCTTCCAGCCCTTTTGCCATCTCTGTGCTGTCATTCTCTCTTCAGTTGTCACCAAACTTTTCTAGGTCATCATCCAGTCGTAGAAACATCTGTGAATGCATCATCAGTAACTCTGTAGACCTTTGCAATCTAAAAAAGGGGGTCAGGTATACTGTAGATTAAAGCACAGCTTTTTTAGAATGCCTCTAAGGCTTTCTGTATTCCCACAACATTGGCCTCAATTAATGAGGAATGGAAGATGTTTAAAACCACCAGGACTTCAGTAGTCACACTGGGAGAGGTTCAGATGTAAAGATATGACATTGTCTGGTTCTGAACCTATACTGCACCTATAACTGACAGAACTGTAAGATTTTGTCTATTGTAAGTGGTGCAGCTTTTCCAGTCTTTATAACACTGGACCAACTAAAATATATGAATTGTGATGAGCACTAAACAAGCCAGTTAGATGAAATATCCTCAAGAAAACTCAAGCCAGTCCAGTTGCTAACTATCTACATTCCTCAGTAATGCATGCTCAGTAAATTTTTAGTCATCATTAGAATTGAAGCAGAGTGCTGAAGCAGGCTCTCATTACTTCTTCCACCACCAGCATTCACATGATTTTTGATGAAAGACTTTTTTTATTACTGTACAGCCAACAAGATCAGCAGCCTAATTAGCTTGAAAACTGTAAGACAGTTTAAACAGAAGGAGGACAGTAGAATAAAAATGTATTCGTGCAAAAGAGACGCAGAATTTAAATATGGGATTAAAAAAATCTCAACTTGTCTAAATGAACCCAACAGGGCTGTTACCCCTTAGCCACTGACCTTGCTTCCACAGTTGGCTCTGAGCAGTTGGTCATTGGGTCCTAGGAGTTTGCAGGCATAAGCAACGTTAATGGCTGTCTCCTGTTTGTCTCCAGTAAGAATCCAGACTTTGATCCCAGCCCTCTGAAGGGCTTCGATGGTCTCTGGGACGTCCTCTTGCAATCTATCCACAATGCCTGTGGTACCTAAACATTCAGGCAGAGAATAGACATGATGAGCATGACTGCTCCCAACTCTGATATGCTGACGCAATGAAAAGTGTTGGTATCACTTAGAAGAAGTGTCAGCTCTTTCAGTGGTGTTAATTTATTTTGTAAAGCTGCTGTGGCTTTAAAAAAAAAATCCAAATTTTTTATTCCAACAAATGCATTCCTTTAACACCAAGCAACAAAGATTCCAACAGGTGGATCCGTCACAGCCAAAGTCATCCCAGGATTTATTGCCCTATGGAGAAAAATATTTTGAAGGGAGATAATGACAGTCGAGCCACATGGTAGAGTAGGAACTTGCCTTACAGTAAAAAGACCCAAATTCATGAACCAGACCGACTGAGGTTTTTTTTTGAAGGGAGTTTGCATGTTCTCCCTGTGTGATAATGACCATTGACAAGGCATCCGGAGGACATTTTAAATACAAGCACAGGGCTCATAATATAGTTAATAATCTATACTACAATGATACAATAATGAAGTGGAAGATAAACCCCCTATTAAACCATATGACTTGATTTTGTTTCAGTCTCTGTGGTCTAAGCAGCCATCATAGACTCAAAGGAAGCAGCCTTTGAATTTAGATAGATAATGACTGAGTGTTATGGGTATCAATGACTATTTTTAAGAGTAAACAAGAATTTTATACATCTATCCTCTGGCAAAACAAAGACATGCTAAAATTGTTAACTTTCATCACTTTCCATCAACAGACCATTGCTTCAGTGGGTGTAAGGGTACTTGCACTTTCAGCCATGTCTGTGTTTGTGGTGCATGTGTCAGGCTGCAGTCAGTGGCTCTCTCCTACCCAGCAAGGTGAGGTTTGTCTCCAGTCTCTCAGCTGACTCCAGCAGCAGCTCCTCTCTGTTGTCAATACTGCTTTCTGCCAGCAGATGTCTCCTCAGCCACACTTCATACTCCTCCTCCTCCAGAACCTGCTCCACAAGCAGTACACACAATATTAGAGTGGACACAGCTCACTTGAAGTGTCTGTTTAATAAATTACATTTGTATCGCACTTTTCTAAGCAAACTTTCAAAAAAGAACAAGTAGCATTACTCTCCAATGGAGGTTTCCCTCTGCTGACTACCAGTCTAGTTACAGTCTACACCTTTATTTTTCAGCTTCTCCCTGTTTAGGGGTCACCACAGCAGGTGATCTGCATATTTGATTTGGCAGAGATTTTACACTGGATGCCCTTCCTGATGCAACCCTGCCATTTATCCAGGCTTAGGACTGGCACCAGTAGTACACTGGATGACCCCCCCCTGGGGTCAGTTTAAATTGTCCAATTAACAATAGGTAATCCTTGACCTGGTGGGGACATGGACAGGCAACCTTCTGGGTAACAAGCCAAGTTTTCTTTCCACTTGTCCATGGGCTGCCCCATTTCAACCCCATATAACCTGTGCTTTATTTGTAGTATAAGAGGCCAAAATATTTTTTCTTTTTAAGAAGGGTATAAAAAAATGAAATTCTAAAACAGAGTTAGGCAAGTAACATAATAAAACACATCAACATCAGCAGTTTCTGAGATTATTTCATTAACCTATAGATGAAACAACAATCAAATGTTTTTCAAACAACCCTGCTATTACAATGTGTGCTGTATATCAAAGAATATGATATATGACAAAATGTGGAAGAAAAATTTAAATTCTCAATACTCATTACCTTCTTAGCGATGCAGAGTGTGCGAAGGCCTTCTCTGGCATAGCTGTCTAGATGTTTTTGTGTTTGTTCTCTGATGTGAGAGTAGATCTCTTGTGCTTGCTCAGCACCTGAGCACATTTGAGACATGCAGAGTTACAGTACCACAGACCAACAGCTGACCATATTTTAATCAGATGGCATATATTAATATTAATATTCCCTCTCCTAATTACCTTTAGGTGTCTCAGCCAAGTCCATGATAACAGAGTCGGCTCCCTTGGTGTAAACTACCACCTGTCCTGTAAGCGGATGGCGGACCACTACTGACATCCTCCTCCTATTGGAATCAAAGGGCAGGATGTGAAGCAGCTGCACAGACAGAGAGCCAATTCCAGGCAGATCCACCAGCAGGCTTTCTGCAGAGCGTCCCCTCAGAGTGCAGCGGTAAGCCCGTGCTGCATGCACCAGAGCCGCCTCATCTGGACTCTCTGCTTCATACAGCAGGTCTGCATCAGCATCAATATCATAGTCTGGTTCCACATCCTGTCCACCCCCACTAGAACTGCCAGGGGTCTTTGCATCCTTGATATCCTCCACCAATCCAGGATGTCCTCCCTCCTCTTGGGCAGGTAAGTCCACTTTATACCTCAGATTCGAGGTTTCCAGGTTGCTGTCTTTCCCTGGATCTGGTTCACTTGTAGAACTGTTGGGGGGTGTGGAGGAGGTAAGTGAATCAGCCTTCCCTCGAGTGAACAGTCTGCTGGTGAAGCTGCGAGGACTGCCTTTAACCTGGTGAGGGGACAGGGTGGATAAGGCTGCGAATGATGAGAAGCTGAAGCGCTGGAAAATCAGCTTGATTTCCTCCAGGGACTTTAGAGGTGTTCTTACTTCAGGCACCTACAGGGCAGAAAAACAAATACAGGTCACATGATCAGTTTTTGTACCTCTGTGCTGAATTGCTCTCTCTCAAGAGCCAATTTCAGAAATGAACATGAAGGCAATAAGATGTTGACTGGGTGAGACTTTCACATCATAAAGAGAATCACAGGAGGATCAGAGGCAGAGAGGGTAGAGCCTGACTAAAAGCATGAGCAAAGGTGACATTCCAGAGTGACTTTTGCAGTCATTTGCATCCAAACTTCAGAAATAAGCTCTATATCTCCCTCTCCCTCTATCTATCTTCAGTATCTGTTTAGTAGATACATATTGTATTGCTACTATATTGTATATTGTATTCACACTCCTTGGGCACTTCAGGTACACCTGTTAGGCATGTAAACACAGTAGAGAGATCTTTCTGAAGGTCCAACCAGGCATTAGAATGAGAAAGAAAGCTGATGTAAGTGGCTTTGAATGGTTCTTGGTTTCCAGTGGTGTGCACAAACATTTTGGGGAGCAGTCAGGTGCTCAAGTGAAACACAACGACACCTCTCTCATGATTAATTGAAAAAAAGCCTTTTATGGTACATCTTGGACTTACTTACAGTACATACTAATTATGCTATAGGACCATCCCTCATTCATATAGCACTTTTCTAGTCTTGATGACCATTCAAAGCTGCTTTTAGGCTAGTTTTGCCATTCATCCATTCACTCACATAGATGTGAAGCACATTTCCTCTCAGTTCATCTTTCATACACATTCACACACATTCACATAAGTGTCTTGCCCAGGAACACATCAGCATGCAGACTAGCAGAGCCAGGAATCTAACCCACAACCTTTGAGTTGAAAGACAACTCGCTCTTCCATTGAGCTGACCTGACCTGACATTTCTGCTTCAACTGTGAATGGTCTGATAATACGCCATCTTCCTCATTCTTCCTCATAGATGGCCTGCTGCAGGAAAAACAGTGCAATATATTTGTTTGGTTAAGAGTGCTTGGTAAAAGAGTTACATCAGTAGACAAGAGAATGTAATTATCATGGCCAAATTTCAATAACTTATCTTAGACAATAACTTATAGAGACAGGTTTTAATTATTGACTAATTGTCATATGACACTGTTGTAATAAAATACAAAATAATTTCATGTTCAATTTCAGCATTTAGCCCAAGTGTTATGTTCCACATATTATATGTATCAGTTCCACAAGGCTCAGTTTTAGGACCAATCCTTTTCACTTTATACATGCTTGCCCTAGGTAACATTATTACAAAACACAAGCTAAATTACCACTGTTATGCAGATGACACGCAGTTATACATATCCATGAATCCATGAAGTCATATGATAATAGTCAAGTTATAAAGCTCCAGAAATGTCTCACAGACATTAAGACCTGGATGACACATATCTTTTTACTTATTAACACTGATAAAACTGAAATTAAGGTGCTCAGCCCCAAGCACCTTAGGGAAACTATACCTGAGCATTTAGTCACCCTGGACGGCATTACCATGGCCTCCAGCTCTACTGTAAAGAACCTTGGAGTTATTTTCTACCCAGATTTGTCATTCGACCCACACATACAACAAGTCTGTAAGTCAGCCTACTTCCACCTGCGCAATATAACTAAAATCAGAAACATCCTGTCAATAAAGGATGCTGAAAAGCTTGTTCATGCTTTTGTTACATCTAGACTAGATTACTATAACTTATTATTATCAGGATGCTCAAATAAGTGTCTAAAGAGTCTTCAGTTGATCCAGAATGCAGCAGCACATGTACTAATGGGAACTAGAAAAAGAGATCACATCACTCCAGTGCTGAGCTCTTTACACTGGCTCCCTGTTAAATCTAGAATAGAAATAAAATCCTCCTCCTCACATATAAAGCACTCAGAGATCAGGCCCTGTCTTATCAAAGAGACATTATTCCACCAAAATAGACCACTGTGTTCAGAAAATGAAGGCCAGCTTGTGGTTCCCAGAGTCTCTAAGAGTAGAATGGGAGGCAGAGCTTTCAGCTACCAAGCTCCTCTCCTGTGGAACCAGCTCCCACTGTGGGTCTGGGAGGCAGACAATGTCCCTACATTTAAAGTTCAGCTTTAATAAAGCGTATAGTTAGGGCTGGTTCAAGTCAACTCTGAGCTATTGCTTAGTTATGCTGCCATAGAACTAGACTGCTGGGGGAACAGCCATTATGCAGCGAGCACTCTCTCTCTCTCTCTCTCACATGCATCATCTCTGTTTATGTCTCTCTCTCTCTTTCTCTCTCTCTCCTTCTCCCTCCTCTCCTCTCCTCAGCGCTCATACTTTTATCATGTCAATAACATTGTTTTTTCTCCCCCCCAGCTTGTGCTCTTCCTCTCACTTTGTTCTTATTTCACAGGTATCCCTGATTCCAGAGCTTCAACACAACAGCTCAAATATTATATAACTATAACAATTACCATATATTATATAGCTACTCATTACTGCTAAGGTTAATTATCATCATCCACCTTCGCCAACGGCTTGTCCTATTCTGAGGGTCACACGAGGAGCTGGAACCAACCCCAGATGGTGACAGCACATGATGATAATTGAATCATCCTGGTCTCTATCTTCTTGTCTTCTCTCTCTGTAATATTTGACATTTTGTTTATAATCTGATGAACTTTTCTCTGTACATGTGACACCTGCACATCTGTCCGTCTTGGAAGAGGGATCCCTCCTCTGTGGCTCTTCCTGAGGGTTCTCCCATTATTTCCCTATAAAAGGGTTTTCTGCAGAGTTTTTCCTCACTTGATGTGAGGGTCTAAGGATAGAGGGTGTCACTTGCTGTACAGACTGTAAAGCCCTTCAAGGCAAATTGTGTTTGCGATAAAATTGACTTGACTATTCAGAATCCGCACACCAAATTGTGATGCCAAAATAAGAGCTACTTGCTGTAGCTGACTTTCATTGAGTTTTTTAAATTCATTTCTCGACATACTGCATTTGGGAAATGAACTAAATCAATATAAAGTCAGATAAATGGTCTCAGGTAATAGTATTGTATCAGACATTGAGATGCAGTCTGGCATTAGCCAGGCTAGCTGAGATAGAAAATATTTAGAAAATAATCCATTGAGTGGCAGTTCTCTGGGAGAAAATAAATTGTACATTGTTGATGCCAGAGGTCATTGGAGAACGAGGAGAAGAACTCATTACAACTAAGGTATGAAGAAGATAATCTCTAAACACACAACATGCTGAACTGTGAAGCAGATCACAGATTTTTCATACCACATGCCGTGGCTGACTGGGTGAGGAGACCACCACACTGTTACAGATGGTCAGTGCCAGGAAGAAGTCAGTGATGTAGGTGAACTCAAGGCTGGATGGGGTTCCAGAGGAGCCTTCTTTCAGAGGCTGCACAGGAGAGCAGAACCAGTTCAACTTCTTCACAAGCTCAGGGTCTGGCACGACCTCCTTCTCCTGAAAAGAAAGACAGAAAGTTTCAAGTTAGCCAAAAGACAATATTAATGACAGCTGCAATAATATGGCATACGATAATGAATATTGTGTGTTCATTGCATATAGTGATGCCTAAAGAGATGCTCTGAATCATAATGGCCATGATCCTTGCTTTATTGACAAGGGTTGCTACAATATGAGGGAAGGAAGGAAAAAGTGACAGAAAAATGAGGGGTAGCACGGATGGACAAATGGAGGGTCAGAGACACACAGATAGACAAAGAGTTTGACCATGTGGCTGTAGAAGGCACTGGTTCTGGCCGTGGCCTGGATGTGATTGGATAGTGGGTCCTCCTCCCCTTCTGACTCAGCAGTGAGTGTGTGCAGAGACACAGAGCTGTGGTTGCAGCTGAGGGAGCGACAGCTCAGAGATTTTGCACTGCAGCCCGACCTCAGAGTCACCGAGTGACCTGCTGCCTTGTTCTTCTCCACTGCATACACCTCCAGCCTCCGAGCTGCACACACACATGCACGCACAACGAAAAAAAAACTTAGCATACACAACGCAAACAGGTCTGACAAGTGCTACAATGTGTTTAAACTGCTCACTTCTTACCATTTTCCTCATGAGGATATTCAACGCCATAGATACTGCAGCGGCGGAACACCATATTGTTTTCTGTCAGAGTTCCTGTCTTATCGGAGAACAGGTACTGGATCTGACCCAGGTCTTCTGTGATGTTGAGTGCTCGACACTGAATCCTGCAGTCCAGAAGCTCATTGTACAAGTCTATGTCATTATGGATAAAATAGATCTGACCCAGTTTCACAATTTCAATGGATACGTATAGAGAGATGGGAATGAGCACCTGAAATAACAGAGATGGATTTATTTTCTACATGATGAATTTATGGACATAAAGACAAACCAATCAACTCTGACTGAAAATATATTAGGTATAAGTGAATTCAACAAATCTCTTATGTATTTAAAAAAATACTGGGCAACAGTTCTTGAACTTGAACTCTCTTTAGGTGAGTTTTATGCTGAAAAGACCTTACTTTAATGGAGGTACATTTCAAGACGTGTAAATAGTTTTAAATACAAGACTGAAATCAATCATTTTAAGAATCTTATAGACCTTTCTGCAGCTTTATATTTCGTATATCCGTATAAAGTCTAAAAATATCTGGATATTAGTAATATCCCATGTTGCCCAGCCTTAAGGAAATACTGATTTGATTTATATTATGATATATATCGGTATCAAACTGTGTATCATGATAAGATTTTTTTTCCATAGAAGAGTCTCTGCTATGCTATATAGAGAAGGTGTGATAATTCAGTTCAATTCAATTCAATTTTATTTGTATAAAACAAAATACATATCTCAAGGCACTATACATAGTAAGGCCAAAACCTTTACAATATCACAGAGAGAAAAAAAACCCAACAGTTCAAACAATGAGCAAACACCAGGCATCAGTGGAGAGAAAAAACTCCTATTTAATCTCTTATTGCAACTAATAAGAGATGTTTCATTTGAGTGAAATGTTAAACATTGTACCTGTAACACAATGATCATGGTCCAGAAGACGTAGAATCCAGCCAAGGCAGGAGGTGTCTGCACATCAATCACAAACACAGGGTCTTTAATGTTCTTCAGCCAAAGACCATGACCTGAAATGGAAAAAAGACACATAGCTCTGAACATAAAAGCTGGATAAAGTTCAATCTTTCAGTGTCTAGAGCAATTACTGACTCTTTATATACTACGCATTTGTTGGGTGAACACTCTCATTGTACTACACTACTACTGCAGTAAGAGTGTTGCTGTTGACAGCTGTGAGCATTGGTGTTGGTACGCACCTACTGCAGCAGTCAGACACATGATGATGAGCAGGGCCACACACCACAGAACATCTGTGTTCAGACGCTTCTCTAGCTGGCTCCGCTTGTACCTCGGCCCAGTGTTGTTCATCATGGCTTTTGTCTCATGACCTGAATCACACAATAAAAAAAACAACAGACCATGACATTGTAGTTGCTCAACAGTCCTGGGCCTTTGTTGGTGGATTTTTTATTTCATGATGTTCCAGATGTTTTCTATTAGTCTGGACTGCAGAAAGGACAGTTCAGCCCCTGGACTCTTCTCCTGTGTAGCCATGCTGTTGTGATGGAGTATGTATAGCATTGTCTTGCTGAAACATGCAAGACCTTCCCTGAAAGAGATGGAGCAGATGTTGCTCTAAAACCTTTTCAGCATTGATGGTGCCTTTTCAGATGTGTAAGCTGGAAAAGCACCATGTTTGCCAAAAGGAATTCCAAATTTTGATTCATCTGACCACAGAACAGTTTTCCATTTTGCCTCAGAACATTTTAAATGAGCTTTGGTCCAGAGAAGATGCCAGTGTTTCTGGATCATATTCACATACAGAATGTCTTCTTTTTCTTTACATTTTCCAGCTTTAACTTACATTTGTGGATTGCATGGTGAACTGTGTTCAGAGACTGTGATTTCTGGAAGTGTTCCTAAGCCCATACAGTGATTTCCAGTAGAGAATCATGTCTGTTTTTATGCAGTGCTGCCTCAGGTCCCAAAGATCACAAGCCTCCACTTTCCTCATGATTCTCTGAATGGTGGGATCATTTTTTCTGAAATTGTTACACAATATTTATGTATTTATTTTTTTTTACCTGCCCTGTCCAGTACCTAGGACATGTAGTACAGTTGACTGCATGCCTTGTGTCGAACAGATTTGCTGCGCACAGGGAGAGTCAGTGATACTCGCCCTGTAATTATTATTATTATTATTCTTATTATACTCTATTTTATTTATTTTCTGACTGTGTGATGTGGAGTAACCGGATTGGACGTGGGGATGGGGAGTGGACACACAAGGGGAAAGGAAGACAGAGGTGTGAATGGGAAAGAGGGAGAGAGACAGAGTGAGAGGAATGAAGGGCCTTTTGTTGCCTCTGTTCCAACATTTTCTGAGATGTGTCGCTGCCTTAAAATTCAAATAAGCTAACACGTATTTTTAATGAAATGTAACATCTGATATTTTGTTTATGTTCTACTGAGAATAAAATATGTCCAAACATGTTCCTTCACCAACATTTGTGAAACAGCCCTTAGCTTTAGTCCAACAAAGTTAGTATACACCCCTTCAGATGTTATCTGTATTATGCTAACAGTATTGTCTTCCTTTGTGTCTCATCATGACACATACCTCCAGGGTTGGTACTGCCAGCAAGCCATGGCTTTCACAGTTACTTACCAACAAATCGGTGCCCTTTGCATGTGCAATACAACCTCCACTTATCCCTACACCTCAAAATCCATTAGCCACTGCACAGCCATTTGTTTACCACCTAAGTAATATAGCTCCACATCACTTTCGGCATGTGTTCCATCAACCTGTTCAGCAGTTCCTCAGTATTCAGCATCCCAGCCAGTTCCTATTTAAAATGCCCCACACTTGACTGGAGTTTCACTAAATTCAAGTTTTTCCTTGCCCGCAACTCCGAGTTCCAAGTATTTATCACGTGAGGGATCCTCATTCCCTTATTTCAGTCATAATAACCATCATGAATTAGTAATGCCCATGATCCACAACTGTTCACCATGGCACTAGCTTTCTTAGAATGACGGTATGGTCAACCTTATCAACTGGCTCAAAAAGAAATACAGACCATGCTAAATTTACCCAGAGTAGCCCTTGGAGATGATGTAAGGTTTTAAAACTTTGCAGTCAGAGTGAATTCATAAGTGGGCACATTCCTTAAATTCCTACTAGCCTGCACTTGACATGTTCAGAGATTGCTGAGTAAACTTCCTGCAAATTTGCAAAGTTTCTAACTTTCTAACTTTGCAAATCATGCCAGCTTATCTACCAATGCTCACAACAATTTAGTTGACTTCTCTACATGGCTTGAAGGAGAGGCTGAATGTCAGGCCATTGTAGCCCAAACCAACCACCTTCAAACCAGTGCCCCTAAAATATAAGTCAGAATTATAGGACCCCATCAGTTCCATCCTTCTCATATTAAGAGCTTTATTATCCTCCGGTGGGTTCAAAATTATACAATACGCAAGTACTGTAACTTTCCGTAAGTAGTTGACCACTTACCATGAGTCACCACACCAGATATTGCTGAGCTCTGGCTTAAACAAAACCAGACTGATCTTGTAGAGGGTGCAACACTAAGCAGCAGTGAGCTGGTACTTCACCTGTTTTTTTTCCACTGCTGGAAAACTTAATCACTGAACTAGTATTTGTTTTCTTATTTGTTTCTTGCTTTAAGCTTCTGTTAGTGACACCTTCGCTTAACTCTATCTATCACGTAGATTCACACTCTGTGGTTTTCCTAACTTAACAGTTAGCAGCGATGGCCTCTCTCTCCTTCTCTCTCCTGTGATGTGTGCCACATGTTTACTGTAGCTACTCCTCTGCCTCCTGTAGAGATAGCAGTACTTGTAATAAATGTAGCTTGTTTGCCAGGATGGAGGCGAGGCTTAATGAGGTAGAAACCCGGCTACCCACCATAGAAGCTAAATCAGTTAGCCAGTCCCCTGTAGCCGGTGCGGACCACATAGCAGTAGCATTAGCTCCCTCAGCAGCTCCCGTGCAGCTGGGAGATCAACAGGGTAGCTTGGGTGACTGTCCGTAATAAGAGGCGTAGTGTTAAGCAGAAAAGCCCGGTTCACCACAAACCAGTTCACACTTCCAACAAGTTTCCCCACTCAGCGATACACAGGCTGAGAAGCAAACTCTGGTCATTGGTGACTCTGTTTTAAGGAATGTGAAAGTAGCGACGCCAGTGACCATAGTCAGGTGTTTTCCCGGGGCCAAGGGGCGACATAGAGTCCTATCTGAAACTGCTGGCTAAAGATAATCGTAAATCCAGTAAAGTTACCATTCATGTCGGCAGTAATGACACCCAATTACGCCAATCGGCGGTCACAAAGATTGTTAAATCTGTGTGTAGTCAATGTCGGACACAATTTTCTCTGGACCTCTTCCTAATGTGACCAGTGATGACATGTATAGCCGCATGTCGTCATTCAATCGCTGGCTGTCTCGGTGGTGTCCAGAAAATAACATTACTTTCATAGATAACTGGCTTTCTTTCTGGGGAAAACCTGGTCTCATGAGGAGAGATGGTGTCCATCCCACTTTGGATGGAGCCGCTCTCTTATCTAGAAACATAGCAAAGTTTCTTAGAAGTCCAACACCATGACAGTGCAGAGGTGAGACCAGGAGACAGAGTTGCAGTCTTACACGCTCCTCTGTGCTTCGTTTTGAGCAGTCACCTCCTCAAAAGCCCATAGAGACTGTGTTTGTCCCCCGGCCAACAAAAATAAATAAATCAGCATTTAACAGAAGAAAAGTTAGTCAGTCTAATCTAATAATAATCAACACCAAAAAATAAAACAGAATCATACAACACCACTCTTAAATGTGGACTATTAAATATAAGATCACTCTCCTCAAAATCAATTTTAATTAATGATCTAATAATCATTGAAAAACATATTGATTTTCTGTGCCGAACTGAGACTTGGTTACATGAAGAAGAATATGTCAGTTTAAATGAGTCAACACCACCCACACATACTAACACCCATATTCCCAGGAGCTCAGGCTGAGGAGGAGGAGTCACAGCCATTTTTAATACTAGTCTATTAATTAACCCCAAGCCCAAACCGGAATACCTATCTTTTGAAAGCCTTATGCTTAGTCTATCTAATCCTAGTTCTGATAGTCACTGTTTATCGTCCACCTGCACCTTATTCAGAGTTTCTGTCAGAGTAAGTAAGGCCAACATAGTAAGGCCAAAACCTTTACAATATTACAGAGAGAAAAGAAACGCAACAGTTCACACAATGAGCAAACACTAGGCATCAGTGGAGAGAAAAAACTCCCTTTTAACAGGAAGAAATCTCTGACAGAACCAGACTCAAAGATGTGCGGTCATCTGCCTCGACCGGTTGGGGTGAGAGGAAAATGGGGGACAGAGGAGAGGTGGGGGACAGAAAGGGGGGAGAGAAAGAAAAAGAGGGAGGTGAGGGAGAGACAGAAGAGAGAGACCAGGAGCAAATATACAACAGTTGTATCAAGTTTAGAGTCAGTTATGTCATGTTTATAGAACTACAGTGTCATTTATACAAGCAGCAGCAAACATTATTGATAAGAAATTATACTGATGACAGCATTTGAACAGGCGGCCTGTTTCGGAGCTAATGCCCGCCCCCCAGAACACTGAGTCTCTTGTGATTGGCCAGCTACCAAGCGCATTCCCACTCGCTTGTGATTGGCTAGCTATGAGTGGACTAACTGCTGTGCAGTGCTTCGCCCCAGAACTGCAGGAGCATCAGTTTGAGTGTCTGCGTGGTTTAATTTACATGCAAAATAAACCATTAATAAGTTGTTCCCTATGCACATGGTTTTTCACAGTTCATGCAGCAGTTCGCTTTAAAAACAGCAAGCGGAGACAAAAAGAAAGCACACACGATCTCTGCCGCAGTCAGCAGTTAGCATATGTGCTAACCTGAGACACTCGCAAGCCAACACAAAAATACACACATTTCCACACAAGTCGTGCAGCGTTTTGCTTGTAAACAGCATCATATGGAGCTGAGACAAACATTCACTCTGACTCACTCACTCACTCACTCACATGCTGCCTTTCAAATGAGGCTGCAATTAGCTGTCGTTAGCTATTGCTATTCAAGACAAGAAGCAGTCAAGCGCACAAAGAGAAGCCCTTTTTTTCTCAAAAGTGGCTAAAGTGTTTATAGTTACACTTTAGTGATGTTTAGATATGGGAGGGACACAGGAACACACCAGAAAACATCAGAAATTTGATTTTTCAGTGAATGTCCTCTTTTTCAGTGAAAGTTCTGGATGACCTGTAACTTCCTACTTCTACACTTCTAAACAAAACTGAGGTTATTATACTTTGTCCTAAACACCTTACAGACAAACTTTCTGACCATATTGTCACTTTAGATGACATCACCATGGCGTCCAGTTCCACTGTAAGGAACCTTGGAGTTATTTTTGACCAGGATATATAATTTGATATGAAACCCTCTGACACTCCAGTCCTCACCGGTGTGTGGACGTTAGCATGCTTAGCAGCCACTGCTCACCGGTAGATTTTTAATTTTTAATGATTTTATGTGTTTTTCGGAGTAATGAAATGTAAAATCCATTTCTACACATTGGCTAATTACTCACAGTTCTCTCGTCACCTCACCGCCAAGTTGTCTTCTTCTGGATCTGTGTTAATCAGACATATGCTGCTAAGATAGCCCACTGATAGCCTGTACCTGGCCTCATTCGCCTTACACTATGTGGCCATCCCTTCTCAGATTAGCACTAACCTTGCTCTGGATCTTCCCGCGGCTCTTTCCTCTGCTGATCTCGGGTCTCCTCCAATACTCGGCCCCAGAACTGCTCCAATTACGGCACTTCGCTTCGCCTCTGCCGCTACTGTACAACCACCTGGACATTTCGCTCCCTCTCTATCGGAGATACATCCACCGTGGCTCCTGCAGGAATCTCCACTATGACACCACTAATCCTGTCAACTCCTTCTGGTCCACCTCCTGCCGTGCTCCACAGATCACTGGCCGCGGTGTTGACCACTCCACACTAGCCCGCCTGCCGAAGTCGACTACCTTGCTTCGACCCAACACCATTGCTCTTAAACTCAGGCTTCTCAACATCCGCTCCCTTACGAATAAAGGCCAGCTGATCCAGGACCTCCTCACTGACCATAAGATTGACATCCTTTGTCTAAACAAAACATGGCAGCAACCTGACTTTTCACAACTTAAGCCTCCACTCCACCCGGCTTTGTTTACATCTGTCAACCTTGTGACTCAGGTCGCGGTGGAGGGCTCGCAATAGTTTATCGCGAGAAGTGGAAAGTGCTGCCTGTTTCTCTGCCTACTTTCAGCTCTATGGAATGTACAGCCTGTACTCTACCTGGACCTACAACCACCATCATTAACAGTTTACCACACCCCTAAGTCCAACAAATACTTTTTAAACCAGTTTGCTACTTTGCTTAGCCACCCACCCACTCTCTCACTTAATGTTGTTGTCCTGGGGGACTTAAATATTCACATAGCCAATAGTGCTCTCCCTATCTCCAGAGACTTTTCTAATGCCTGGACAGCCTTGGATTTCTCCAATTTGTGGACTTTCCCACTCACATTAAAGGACACACTCTTGACTTAATTTGTTGCTCTGGTCTTACACCTTCTAACTCTGCTGCTGTAGATCCCCATATATCTGATCACTTTTTAATTTCATTTGACATCTCTCTGTCCCTTTCTACAACTAAACCCTCTGGCCTAATCTCCTTCAGAAACATCAAGGACATAAGTACTAACACTCTCATCTCCCATATTGAAAATGTTGACATCCTGGACCATTTTCCTACCCCAGATGACCTTGTTTCTCACTACAATAACTCTCTTGTCAACATTCTCAACTTTCTTGCGGCAATAAAAACTCGTGCTGTTTCTTTCACTGAGTCTGCCCCATGGTACTCCTCTGATCTTTGCAAGCTTAAAGCCAAAGGCTACCAACTCGAACGGCTGCACAATAGAACTGGACTGACTATTCACAAAGAAATGCATAAAAATCACATCACTTTCTACAAGGACCAATGCACTCCATCTAAATCTGTTTATTATTCTGGCTTGCTCTGCGCCAATGAAGGTAACACTTCCCAGTTTTGGGACTAATAAAGGAAGTCAATCAATCAAAAATTCTTTTCTTAGTTATGAATTCTATTCTTCAGCCACCTGACTCTTTCCCTCCCACTTCTATTCAGTTGAAAATTGCAACTCCCTACTGCTTTTCTTTGATCAGAAAATTCAATCAATCCATCACCAGCTTAACTGCTCTTCTATACTGCTCTTTCTGTAACTTTCCCTGTTACTCACACCTTCTCTGCCTTCCATCTTTCTGACCTGTCTGAAATTTCCATCCTCATCCATAACTCTAAATCATCTACTTGTCAGCTTGATCCTCTTCCAACATCCTTGGTCAAATCCTCACTGTTCTTCTTTCTCCCCTTGATTTCTGCCATCGCCCATTCTTCTCTCTCCTCTGGTATTGTTCCTTCGACTTTTAAAACCACTTCTGTTGCCCCCATACTAAAAAACCTGGTGTCAATCCCAACAACTTCAATAGCCTCCATCCAATCTCAAACCTACCTTTCATTTCCAAAATACTCAAAAAAATTGCCCTTGCCTCTCAACTTCATTCCCATCTCACTTTCAACAGCTTTTATAAACCCTTCAAATCTGGCTTCCGCCCTGAACACAGCACTGAAACCGTTTTTTTAAAAATCACCAACGACCTCCGCACTGCAGCTGACTCCGGATTTATCACAATACTCATCCTCCTTGATCTTACTGCAGCCTTTGACACCATTTCCCACTCCATCCTTCTTGACAGACTCTCCTCCTTAGGCATCACGTCCACCCCCCCTCCGCTGGTTTCACTCCTACCTTTCTGGTCGCATTCAGTTCATTCAACTTAAATCTTTCAGATCCACTTACGCCCCTGTCACCTGTGGTGTGCCCAAGGGTTCTGTTCTTGGCCCCCCCTCCTCTTCATCACTTACCTCCTACCACTTGGCCATATTTTCCATATTTAACATCAATTTCCACTGTTTCGCGGATGACACCCAGCTCTACATTTCTAGCAAACCCACTGCCACACTCCCACCACCATCCCTCTCCAACTGCCTGAAATCTGAAATAAAAAAAAACTGGTTCATGTCAAATTTCTCAAATTCAACAGTGATAAGACTGAGTTTCTCCTTGTTGGCACCAAATCCACTCTCTCCATTGACAACTCCACCATGTCTCCCTCCCCTCAGGTTAATAGTCTGGGTGTCATCCTCGACAGCTCTCTATCATTCTAGTCTCACATCAATAACATCACTCATTCAGCCTATTTCCATCTTCACAACATTAACCGCCTTCGCCCCTCCCTCACCGTTCACTCTGCTTCTGTCCTTGAACCAATATGAAACTTTTACTGCTTACTGCTACATACACCACAGTGCTCAGAGCAAGCAAAGCTGCAGTAATTCCAATGTTCTTTCATTGCAAATTGGAAGAGTCAGCACAGATACCAAAGAGTCTGAAGATTTTGTCAGAGGAGTCAAAGAAAAAAATGGGAGTGTGATAGGATAAGATGCTGAACAAGGGTGAATATTGGTCCTGCTTTCACGCCAAGGGATGACGCCAAGAGAGAGAGAGATGCCAAGGGATGTTAGAATGATAGAGTCCTGGCTCTACTGTTGGACTAGTAAGTAAACATTGTTTGCTTACAACCTAAACATAGTGCGTTGGAGTTTGCTGTGTGTCAGGTGGTATTACCGAAGCCATGACATTCTCCGTTTGGAATTGAAAGTTATGATCGTAGTGGTTTTTCCTCTAGCTGCTAGTTATGGCTAAAATACTTGTTGAAGACATGGCTAGAGTTATCCAGTATCACTGGTTTGTCAACCAATGCACATTACCACAGTGTATGTTTAATGACCAGTCTCACTATAGTTTAACACTTCATCTGTTATATTGCTTTTTGTGCTTTTGTTTTACTGTTATAGCTTTGTATTTACTTATTTTCTACTATGGAAGTCACTTTGTAACATTGTTTTGAAAGGTGCAATACAAATAAAATTATTATAATTATATTATCACCATGGTTTTATTTTATTTCTAGTATTTCTCATCCTCTTTCATGTCTCCACCTTAGAGACTATATCTGTTCCAAATTACTCTTTTTGTTTAAAATATATCATGTCAGTTAAGTACCAACTGGCACAACCCTAAACCAGTAAAATGGAAATGGTTTGAAAATTCTAGGATAAGGTATTAAGCCGGGGTATGTCAGTTATGCTGACTGAAAGCTTTGGTTGGTTACACAACAGGAGGGGAGCATAAATTACCATGGCATATTATTCTGTGATTTGTTAATCCTACTGCTTAATCCATTCAGTCAGCTGTCATTCTGACCAAAAATGTGTTTTACAGTTATTCATGGTCTTCTGGATATATTTGACCTCTGTTTTATTAACCTGCATTAAAATATTACAGTGATTTCATAAAGAATACTGTTCATATTATTGTCAGAGTTTTGATCAAAATGTTTTTATGTTTTTTTGTGTAATATTATTGCAGTTGTTTGGATCATTAGAAACAGGACAGCTCAGACACCCTGGCATACCTGCATGCAATGTATTGATTATTCAGTAATGGTATCCAAAATCAGACAGAACTCACCGAGAATGATCTGGGAGGGGCTAAACAAATTTTTAATTATTAGGTGAAAAATCGCACTATCCGAACTGTATGTAAAAAAAAGTCAGTGCCATATGCATTTGTAATATATCTGGATATCAATAAGTGGGTGCAGAAATCTTCCATTTAGTTGACTTTAATGCAGGCAACCTATTTAATAACTGTAGCTTCTTCTACCAGCCATAAGATGCTATAGCACACAAATGTCACTATACAACAATATTATTCATTCATTCACTTATTCACAAAACATCCTCTCTTATAGTCTCATGTTGTGTTACAGCTTTCCCTCGTGTGATTGACCACAGGACTGAACACAGATTCATATCAAATGTGGATCCAGGGAAACATGAAGAAGATTTTCCACCAAACTGAGAGGTCATTCCTTAAATTGCAAACCTGATGTTTTCAGTGGTTGTAGTAAGTTAAGGAGCCCATTTGCAAAAATTAAGTTAAAAATAGCGTTTTTCCTTTTTTATTTTATTTTCAGGATACCTCTTTTTTGTTGCATGAAATTCCGATGTAATCAAAGAAACCAACCTCAGTATAAAACAGTATAGAAGAGTACAAAAACTGTTATTTTACTCAAACAGGCTGTTGTATTATTAGTATTGGGCTACTTATACATTCTATTGGTCTGCAATTATCTGCTAGACGTTTTCTCTGATCTTAAAAGTGACTGAATTGCCTGTTATGTTGATGTTTATGTTGCCTGTCCTGTGGCTTTCTTCAGTTGTTGTCTGGTTAATGTTTTTTAGTACTTTATATTTATTTGTACTTTTTTTATCATTTTGAATTCTGGCACTGCAAATAAAGGGTATTCTATTCTATTCTATTCTATTCTATTCTATTCTATTCTATTCTATTAATGGATAATGGATACTGCTATGTCAACTGCAGAGGGAGAGATTTTACACTGCTAGAATGAAGCTTTGACAATACAGGGCCAGCAGAAGGTGGTGGGATGTATTAGATGCATGTATGTCATAATACACTTTACATTAAAGTACAGAAACAATATGGCAATAATTTGAAAGAGGAAGATAATATTACAATAATACTGTTTCATTTCTATTGTGAGCTCCAGTAAAAGTGTAAAAATGCAGCATGCTATTGTAAACTTTTCCACACTCTAAAAGGTGAGCTTTCAGAACATCTGCATGATTTCAGATGTAAATACACATAACCTCTCTTTGAATAAAGATACATCGCCATGCATGATGAGTAGTTAATGTCACCGCTCTTGGTTACCATGGTGGCAGTGTGAGTGATGCTTTTCTCTTACCAGCATAGACTACGATGCCTATCACAGTCTCAGTGTTACGGATAGTGCAGCTCCTTAACAAGAGGTTGTTGTTGTGCAGGCCTACACGGACCCCACTGGAATGCTCCCTTTGGGACAACACACACACGCACACACACTCAAATAAACGACTAAAAGTCAACAGCACAAAATGCCTCAAATGCTACAAAGTGCACACAATTAATATGTACAACATAAAAAAGACATTACTGCATCACAGGACTGTCACCAAGAAATGACAGGAGGTCAGAAATAAAAAAAAGTGCTTTATCTTTCTAACTTTGTAACTAAATTTCACCCAATGACTGATTTTGAAAAATGCCAAGAAGTGGGTGGAGAGCTGAGTGAGGAAGTGATTGGAGCTGATACTGACTTGTCCTGCTCTCACCACATTTCACATAGTGGGGTGAGAAAGGTAATAGTGCAACAGCTCCTACTTAAAAAAAAGGGGAGGAGACTGAGACAATGAGCCTCGTGATGATTAGAAGAGAGTGATAAAGCACGCATGGACTAAAACACCCAAAGGCAAAATATGAATGCAGTAGCTTGTGTTTGACCAGTGTGAGAGAGAGAGGCAGTAAATATGCAGATTTGTTTGAAAATGTATTATTTCAATAATACATAAAGTTTTGCCCCTGGATCAAAAAATAACATGACTAGAAACCCATATCCACTGATTTAAAACAGTGCTTTGGCCCCGTGAACCAAAGTTCAATCCTAATAAAACAAGTTACATTTGGTTAGGTTAAGGTTAGGCATTAACTGGTTATGTTTAAAGCTAACGTTCACTTTCCAACCAATTTTGCCAGGCAATGCTAAATCTAAACACTGCTTCACTGAGACATACAGAAAAAGCTGTGTTGGGCTTATTGTCTTAATCAGCATTGTGTGGGATCATGTGACAATAGTTTGAACGTAACAATGTGAATGAATGTACAAGTTTACAAAATTGTTACAGCAGTTTACTACTGCATTAACTACTATAACTATAAACATGACAATAACTCAACTATTATAAAAAAAATGCATTGTTCATGATTGTAACATAAATAGGGATCAGATTAAAATACTGTATATCCATAACAATTTTCTTTTTTATTTACATTTTCCTGGAACTGTAAATGTACTGCATGTTTGATTAATGTAAAATGACAACAAACTCACATGTAGCCTCTGAACCTGCTAAAGTCATTGTTCGGGTTCTCGCACTCAATATGACTGTGGAAGTTTTCCGGGGTGAACTCTCCTCCCTGAAATAACACAGACACATAGCAGTCAATGAAACTCACAGATCAAGCAAGGATACAATCACACACAAAACTGGGGGGAGGAATCCCTGCTTCTTTTAATGCCCCACACAAATTAAATCAAAAACAGATATATACACAAACAATGATAGGACAAGCTTGTGCATAGCTATTGTGGTTTGTCTGGAAGATCCAGTCATGCTGCTGGCCTGAGGTGGCCTAACCCCTGACCTAGCGGTGGGCCTGGCACTCTTAAGACAAATAAGATATGTAGGACTCAAATGATTCCCTGAATGGGGACTGGATGCTAAAGATCCAGTGATTGTCACATACAATGCATCAAATATGACTGTAGCAGCTGGACTTGCAGACATGACCCATCTCGATGTTTTGCACACAGCCTGTATCTCGCCTCACAGAGAGCACTGAAACTACCAACAGTGGCTCAACTACACAGCAGGATCAGACATAGCACTATAGAAAGCAACCACCTTTGCATAAAATCTCCTAAAATTAGATTTTTAAAAATCACAATATATTGCCCTGTTTACAGTATCACAATATATCGCAATATATTGAATCGTGACCCCTGTATTTTGATAAATATGGTATCGCCAGGTTCTTGGCAATACACAGCCCTATTTATGGTTGTGGCCATAAAGATAAATTTATAATAAATCCAAATAACTTTGTTCCAGAAGTTTTGTGGCTCATCTCTGTGCTGTTTGTCATATTGTAAGCTGCTTTGTGGTACTGGCATAGTAATGACTTTCTTCTGGTGACTCAACCATGTAGTCTATGTGCATCTTGAAGCAGCCTGTCCTGTATGTCAGCTCAATTTATTTGTGGGTTTCTCTTATTCTAATTTTCCTGGTAGCTGAAATTTTTGCTTGTGTACCTGACCGTGTCTTGGTTTTAAACAGAATCCCTCTTTTTCCACTTCTTAATTAGAGTTTGAACATTGCTGATTGGTATACTCTAATCCTTGTATATATTTTAATTTTCTTTTCCAATTTTATAAAGTATGAATGAAACATGTAGGGGTCTGTCAGGAGCCCAAAAACTCACTGACTTTTTATACAAGCAAACAGATCATAGGTGAGGATGGTTACCTTTAGTAGCCATTTAAACCTGTGTGTTAACTGCTATGAGGCCAAAACCTCAGGAGTATGTAAACTTTTGATCAGGGTCATTTGGGTAGTTTCTGTTGTCAACGATTTAAAAAAGAGCAAACACAAAAGAGTTTGATGATAAATGGCTTCACCCAACCACTAACCATGAGTGATAGAAAAGTTTTTTGTATTATCATTCATAATCTCTGGAAAATGTCCAAAAAAATCATTTGTCAACAAAACATTTCTGTCAGTGTATATATGTATATATATACATATATACACGCACACACTGTATATGAGGAAAGGTTCCTAACCTTAAAAGAAAACAAAAAATGTAATCACTATGCATCATACAACAATAATAGTAACAATAATAACTCATGAACTGCCCAACACAGAACCAACAAATTCTCATCCCATCCTTTAGTCATTTTTTTTTCTTTATGTTGTGGTGGTGCTTTAAGCATTGCACTCTACCTAACATAGTTTCACATGTGTACATGACAATTTACATTACCTGTAAAATCAGTCTTTGTCATTCAATCTTAAAAACAAATATGCTCTCACTACCCCTCTTCTCTCCCCTGCACTCTGTGCTTCTCCACTCCTGTCCCACTAATCCACATCTCTATCAACACACAGTGAATGTATGTGGCTTTCGCACCAAACCTAACCCCGCAACCATGAAAAATCTTAAACTAATAACACGGAGTATATTTCGTACAAGACACACTTTTTTATATTTTCCCTACATATAAAGTAAACAAAGAGGTGTCCCAAATTAAATGAATAAATATTCATTTCACCGACCATACATCCATTATCAGTCATCAATGTCATTGGTGTTTTATGTCAATCGCTCCATTTGCTCAAGCTGAAAAACTTGGGGAAAACTTTGCCAAATATAATGACACAAAAACCAGCTTTGAGACTATCCATCTAATGTCACGTGAACTGTCCTTGAAACTTATCTTACGTACTTTGCTCAGGGGTACCCCAGCCCTTGACCTGTCATGATTTAAACCTGCAACACTCTGGTTTCAAGACAACTTCTCTTTCCACTAGGCCATGGGTTACCCAGGATATAAATTACATTTGCAAAGCAGGTGATTGTACCATTTTACTTATTTATTTTACTAGTAATAGAATGACTGAAAAGGCTGCTCATATTAGGTACATGAGCTATATTTGAAAAGGCTTTGTACTTCTAAAGCAAACAATGTTAAAAAATAAAAGACAACATTCAAGTCCTTGGGAAATAGAAACAGGTTAAGAAGTGTGTTATGTAGCACAATTTGTCACAATTCTTCATGCACTACCTGCAGAGGAAGCCCTGAAACCACCTGTCTTTGTTTCAGGTTGGTCTCTCCATCCAGGTTGGCAGTCTCAATGTAACAAACCCCATGGGGGTCAGAGGAATAGAGCAGTAACATGTCAGCAGGGATTATTTCATTACACGACAGACGGATGAAGTCTCCCACTCGCACATCCTTCCAGCGTTGCTCAACATACGCTTTGTGCTTGCTGTGGAACGACGAAAGCAGAGGGAGAATGGAAAAAAGATTAAAATCATACTTGTGAAAAATCTGTGAACAGAAAAAAAAAATAAAACACCACACAGCTGTAAGTGTGAATGGGATTACAGACTATATTACTATTACTGTATTATATTAGCGTATGTTAATTGGACAGCATTACAAAAATTGTTTTACTTGAATTCTACACTGAAGTAGAATTTTTAATTTTCTTTTAAAATAATAATCCTCAGTCGCTAACCTTTCTTAAAAGGTGCATTATAAAACATTCTGCCTCAGAAGATATCAGGAAACAAATATCACCTATACAATTGCAGTATAAGGCAGTGCTGATGTCCTGAGCAGATGAGTTTGTTTTATATATGTATATGTACCTGGGTGTAAATGGCTCTGTGGTCGAACAGGTCATCTTTCATTTGGAAGGTAGTCTACATGCCAATGTGTCCCCAGCATGACCCCCTGTTGCCCCTGACAGCTGTTCTGGTAGCATACAAATGGGTATTCTAGATGTGCAATGCACTGCACATAGCTGTATGTATGTTGTTCAACCAATGTGCAATTTGTTCTTCAATATTTACCCATCATAAAGATTATTTATAAAAAAATAAGGTGCAAAACAGCACAGTAATTTATTAATTACTGTAGTCAAATTCTTCCAGTTTTGATATTTAAAGTGCATTTGGGGTACTGGGGTATTGAAATGAAAAGTGTATTACTCACTACTGAACCCTGACTTTCCAGTTGGAAGATACTCCCACTATTCAATTCAATGTATTTGTATAACGCCAAATCACTACATTATCTCAAGGCAATGTACATAGTAAGGCTAAAACCTTTACAATATCACAGAGAAGATAAACCCAGCAGTTCTCATAACGAAGAAGTGAAAGGGCCTGTTTAATGTTGATTGGCAGGTCGTTCCAGAGTTTGGGAGCTATGACCTGGTCCCCTCTGAGCTACAGCCTAATTTTAGGTCCACTCAGAAGCAGATCTGAGAGACGGCGATGGAGCATAGTACTGAAGTATGTCGGAGAGGTATGGTGGAGCAAGGCCATACAGACATTTAAAAGCAAATGAAAGGATTTTAAAATGCCTCCTGTAAAAAAGAGGGAGCCAGTGAAGAGCAGTCAAAATGGGAGTTATGTACTCATGCCTGGGTGCACTGGTTAACGGGTGAGCGGCAGCATTCATAACCAGCTGCAGGCGGAAGAGAGAAGTCTGGCTAACCCAAGCATATAGGGCATTACAGTAATCAAGACGAGTTGTGACAAAGACATGAATAACTCTCTTTTAAAATCCTGCCGTGACACAACAGGTTTCATTTTTGTATCAAAGACAGCAGTTAAGTCCAGAAGTACCAGGACAACATCCCCATTGTCTGTTGCCAGGTGGATGTCTTTGAAAACTCTTGACTCAGCACTGTAAAGTGCCTTAAAACCTGACTGGGAAAACCTCAAGAATATTATTCAAGTCCAAGTAGGACTGTAACTGGATTGACACTATTTTTTTTCAGGATTTTTGAGAAGAAAGGGAGTTTGGAGCTTTGTCTAAAATTGGATAGGACTGTGGGATGCAGACCAGGTTTCTTGATCAGTGGTTGCATGACTGCATATTTGAGATTCGCAGAGATTCACCAGAGGCCAGACTGCTCTTACTAATAGCCAGGACTGATGGTCCTATAACAGAGAGAACCTCTTTAAAAAAGCAAGATGTTTAGGTTTCCCTGAACCAGCTCTAACTATAAGCTTTATCAAAAAGGAAGGTTTTAAGTTTAACTTTAAATACAGAGAAAGTGTCCGCCTCCCAATCCGACACCGGGAGGTGGTTCCACAGGAGAGGAGCCTGGTAACTGTAGGTTCTGCTTGGACCCTGGGAACCACAAGTAAATCTGAGTTTTTGAAACTAAGTGATTTGTGGGGCTGATATGGTGAAACTAGTTCTTTAAGATATGATGGGGCCTGATCATTAAGTGATGTGTATGCAAGGTGGATGATTTTCATTTGAATTCTAAACTGTACAGGGAGCCAGTGTAGAGAAGCTAACACTGGAGTGAGGTGGTCTCTCTATTCAGCAAGCCCTATCGCCACTCGGCTGTGGTTTCCTCAAACTTCAAATTCAACATGGAATTGATTAACTGGTCTCTCATCGCTATTGACACCATTTTTTCGGCAAGGAAATCAGGTGCGGGCAAACCTGCCTGCCTGGACGGAACCCACCCTGTGGGCTATGTTCTTGATGCCTGGGCGAGATGGCGGCCAACATATCCATTATGCCTCTATTTGGATGACGGACTGTTCAAAATTTTAGGGCACATACACAATCAAATGTTTATGTGCTGTATGTATAATTCTGACGTGTGCCATTATTACATTCTACTTGTAATAATTGTGGACTAATTGATGTTATGTTATGTGGTATATGGATTGGATATTTCAATTTCCCAGCTATGGGATTAATAAAGTATCAATCAATCATGAACTAGTTTTTCAGCATCCTTTAAGGACAAAACGTTTCCAATTTTCATAATGTTCCATAGGTGGAAGAAGGCTGTTCTGGAAATGAGTTTTATATGTGAATCAAATTACATATCCTGGTCAAAAATAACTCTAGGGTTCCTTATAGTGAAACTGGGTGCCATGGTGGTGCCCAAAGTGATTTTCCTCCTCAAACACACATATTTTAAATGGTCAGCTCATCATTAAGCTCTGTAATTACCCATTCATTTGAATTAAGCAAGGGGGAGCAGGGAAAATATGCAGGGCAGTGGTCCTCAAGGATCAGGATTATCCACACAGCCATGCACAGCATGAAAACATGAAATTGAGCTAAATTAAACCTGGTTTCTTCCCTGTGTCCCTATTTTTATGACAATACATATTAAGCAGGACTCAGGCCTCTGGAAAAGAATAGGAAGAACAACAACTGCAAAGGCTAGTGATAATATGAGACTGCATCATGTTGTGAGGGATATACAGTGATCCTATGACTCTGAAAGTCATCTACTTTAAAGTTGGTTTTTACAAACTACACCATACTCTAAAGTTGTATAGTGCAATCCTGAGCATTGTCTCTTCATATGTCTCACTATATGAGACTTTGAACTCACTCCTATGAAAAAATTAAAGATCCACTCATTGTCAAAAACACACCATTCCAAGGCAACTTTTCTGTTTCCGAGGTTGTTTCTTATCTTAGCTTCTGTCATCACAACTGCAAATACTGCTCATTGTTCTGTCACTTGAGCTGATCAAGGGTCAAATTAAGGTAACCTGTGAGGACGTGGAGGGCCAGATAACACCGTAAGTGACACAAAACACAACTTTGGTAAACAGGTATTACTCACACATACTGTAGTGTGAATAAAAACAGTTGTTAATCATTATAGCCTCAGTCCAACACCCTTTCCAAGCACTGACTGACATGAGGTTGGGCAGAACAATTACCTACAATGTGAGGTCACAAGCCTGTAAAAGCTGTTACAAGATAGATAAACCCAAACAAACATCCACTGCAGGATTAAAAAAAAAGCTTTTTCAAAAAAGTAATGTACTGAATACAGATACAGATCTGATCCAAGAAGCTTAGTCCCACCTAAGTGAGTTTTTAATAACGTATGGATAAAACTCAAAGGCCAGAGTAACCTAACCACTATTCTCAATGAGTTTTTTTTTAAAACCCTGTTGAGGTAGCAAAGACAATAACAGTGACGCAAGGTTTATAGGTGACCAACGTGCAGTAAATGCAATTCATTTTCACTCTGTGCAATCACTTTTAACATAACAATGACAAGTTAAAGAAAAAAAGGTAACATTTTACCGTACAGTAACAACAATAGTATGGTAGTAATTTTGTTAAAACGGAGGTAGTAACATCTATTTCTAATGCAATATCCAGCTTGTTAAAAACATTGGATATAAAATGGTAAGACATTACTTCCTAAGTAATCTAATCAATATATCTAGGTAATAGCCTGGTAAAGATAAATGCTTTTGACAAGGCAAAGACAATGAATATCTGTGAAAATTATGCCCCAGAAATTTTCTTTTGTTATTAGAAAGCCCTTTCTTGTGATTGCTATAGAAATAAGTTTTACTTCACTGTTACCAAACTGTTCCCATATTGTTACTATACTATAGGTTAAGTGTTACCCTAAAAAGCTTTGTTTTTTTAAGTTAATAAGACTATTCCAAATTGAATATATTGCTTTCCGCATCAAACCTACCTGCTGTGTACATAGCACAGGAGCCTGTTTATGTAACGATCTAACGTAAACCTGCGGTAGTCTTCCCACACATCCTTGACAGCTGTCACCGTCAGTACCAGTATGATAGGGACCACAGCGATCTCTGGCTGGAAGGCCTCCACCACGGGAACAAAGTTGAGAGCAGCCAGGAAGATGAAGTAGACATTGGCAAAGCGATGCAGCTGCTCAAACAGATTCTTGGGCAAAAAGGAAAGGAGAGAATACTTTGTTGTTCGAATCTCGTTGTTTCCGTACAGCTGCAAGCGTTGACTTAATTCCTCATCATCTGTGGAGGATGATACCACTGTCCTCTTCTTCCACCTTTGCTGTCTGTTTGAATAAAGACGTGACGGATGCTTCCAACTAAACATAACTCCACTGCATCCAAGCAGTAATGTCTCCACTTTGAAGCCCTACCTACCTGCAGTTTCCAAGTTGTAACCCTTATTCTGATTTTGGTCTAAGTTCATGCTATTCTTTCTTTTGACAGACCATTCTGAAATAAAATCCCTCCTCCTGTCTTCTCAGAGGAAAGTGTGCCTAACGCAGGATGCAAGTGAATATTTACCAACAGAGCTTATCTCCACTCCCCTAAAGGGCATGCTATAAAGAAATCAAGGTGCAAGTTTTACAGCTGGATCAAATACAACCTGTGAAACAGGACATATGAGGAATTTGTGTCTCAGTGCAGGGAGGGAGCGGTCATTGATTTCCTGGCGATCCTTTCAACTCATTGTAGTGAAAGGTTTATGACCAGAAAGCAAATTTTAATTCATTGTGATTAAGATAACACAAACATTAGAGAGCCTGTCTCACCTCATTCACACCACACCACAGCATAGAAAGGGCACTATTAAAAGTCACAAACAACCTTCTGCTGGCCTCAGACAATAGCCTTGTACCTATATTAGACCTGAGTACGGCATTCGTCACCGTTTACCATAACATTTTATTATAGAGGCTGGAACATGTTATTGGTATCAAATCTCAGTTTGTTCATGTTAACGATGAATTTTCTTAACCCACTGGAGTTAATCATGGAGTTCCACAACGTTTGGTTCTAGGACCAATTCTTTTTACTTTATACAAGCTTCCTTTAGGTAGCATTATTACAAAGCACAACCTAACAGATGGCACGCAGTTATACATATGCATCAAGTCATATGACAGTGTTGTGAATGCTTCATGTTTAGAGACGTTTTCATGTTTAGAGACGTTTTTCTGTTCCAATGCTTTTATTTTGAAATGTTATGTTTACTTTAGGTATTATTTCTGTTTCTTGGTTTGCGCCTTGACACAATATGGTAAGTCGTGGTGCAGAAATCATTGCTGATGTGAGTAAAGTTAGCGTGTAATATAACATATTGAATCCCACTGTTTATTATGATTTTGTGATGAGAAGAGTACTGTTTTTGCCACAAAAATGTCCCTGGGAGTTTTGAGTATTAGGCTGTTGTACTGCAGCGGAGCTGTATTGAAGTGCCTTTCAGATATACTGTAATCAGTCATAATTGATATATTTGGTTTCTTTCTGTATTTAATTTTAGAAATGAAAGAATATGCACACAAATAATGCTTCATTGATTTGGTTCACTAAAACCAAACAGAAGCAGAACAGTAACATCAGCAACGGCAATCACCAAGTACACTGTACATTTTAAGTAAAAATTATCGACTCATAAAATTTATATAACAAAGTCTAAATTTTTTCTTGTTGTAATTAAGTTTATTTTTTTTAACAAATGAATTGTGAGTGAATGTTGATTCACTTTGATGTTAGGGCAACTGACAAACATGCAGTTGAAGGTAGAGATAAGGGCATTTTATTTAAAAACAACATTCTATTTTAAAACAACTCAAATTGACAAAAAAAAATGTTTTAACTTGAAATTACGAGTTAAAGGAGCTGTCTGTAGTATTTCTGGGGCTTTATTATTAAAAATCACACTTACTATCCATTAAATAATCACTGTATTATTTCTGTAGCCTTAGAATAAGCCCCATAACTGCAGACCACGGCTCCATAGTCCTCCAGAATTGCAACACGCCATGTTTCTACAGGAGCTTGATGTGGACAAACATACGGCAAAGTTTCAGGCTCCAACGATGAAGAAGAAAGTAAGTCACGTGACAGCGGGACATTTTAGCATTCTTGAGGATAGAGGATCATATTTATCGTGTTGCTGGAGAAACAGCACTGGCACCTGAATCTACGTCCTCAAAGAAAAGAAAACATGACACCGGAAATGTAATCGTAACAGACGATGGCAGAAAACGAGTAAACATCGCTGTTTCCTTTTCTAAGTGGAATCACTGATGAGGAACAAACGTTTACAAACTGACGCTGATGTTGCGTGTTTTCTGCTGAACAGGTAATTTCACATACTCATCTAAATGTTGTTTGTAGTTTGATGGAAGAAACTCGAACACAGGGCAGTGTTTGTGTTTGTATTTCATGAGTATAGTTGCTAATGCACATAACACAAACCACGTCAACTCTTGTTTGAATAGAAATGTAAACTCCTCAAATATTCTACTGACATGATAATGATTAATTAATTTGCAAGCATTTTGCAAAGTTAGTATAGTTAGTTTTTGGACCTGGTCTTGTTGTCCAGGTGGGTCTTTGTTTGTGTAGGTGAGCAGACCCTCCCCACTTCAGCAAGTAACACATTAGCTGCTAAAGTGGGGGAGGATTAGGAGGGTTTGTTTTCCCTCTGTGTTCATTTGGGTGAGAACATGAAACATAGTCCGTTCATCTGTGGTTATATTTCAGATTTTTGAAATATTCCTATTGTTTCTTACAGCTGTGAGAGAGGTCAGCAACATCAACACTGTCAGACAATATTTTCATGTCACAGCGCCAACACTGTCCAGAAAAAGGTGATTGTTCACAGTGTTATATATGAAAGTTTATTGTTGCCTTTGTATATCCTAATGTGTCACACACAGGATACCTTACAGAGATGAGTGTTTAACAGTCATCAGAGAGGCCTCAGAAGTTCACAGCCTTGGACAAACGTAGCAGTTAAACTGTCATTATGTCTTTGCACTTTGTCATTGGTTTTATAATGACATGAAATTTATTTTTAATATGCTTAATATCCTATAATATTTTGCAGGTTATTTGACATGTGGATTGCAAAAAGGAGGACATGGGGGACAATATGTTTACTGACCCTGTAAGCAATGTGTTGACTAAGATGAACCTTGTTGTTCCTCTCAGGCAGTTTCTTACTGTTCCTGTAAAGATATTTATATGACATAGTATTGAAATGAATACAGCCGGTATATCTGTTCAGCTTTTACTATTTATTTCCTCTTCAGTTTGAACCAGCAGAATATACAAGTATAAATATAAGTCAATTAGTGTAAAAAAAAATACAGAAAAAGCTGAACATAAAATAAATTATCAATTATAAAAACTAGAAACATATATGAAATTAAAGATTGATGCCCTGATATGAACATTGACATGTAACTTGAATATTTGTGGCATTGTGTGAAACTGTCAGACTTGGAAGAAAACAGAGGCCAGGTATGAAGCCTGTGAATCGCCCTTGAAGATCAGAACTTTTTTCTGATGTTCCAAATGCAGCAGCTGCTGATGACAAGTCAATTTCCCTGCTCCAAGAAACCATGCTGCCAAAAGGTCTTGGCCTTACCATGTTAAAGTGTCTTGATAATGTATGTTATGAAATTAATTCTATATAAATAATATGAGATGAGTGAGAGAGATATAAAAATTGAACTGAAATGAAAATATAAAATATCTAAAGGCAGGATAAGGTGAGATCCTCCCAGTACTGTCTATGAATGTACAAAAACTTCTCCAAGACTCCAAGGAGGAGTGTTGTTATAGGCTTACATAGTTGAAAGTATTTCCTCTCCTGGTCAGTAGACATGTCCCTACAGTGGGTATAAGAATGCCACTTTACCCCTGACACACCAGCAGAAGGTGGGTTAACATCCCTGCACTGATGCATCATCATCAGGTGAGGCATCAAAAACTAGACCTGGTTGTCTCTCCAGCAGCTGTGTTTTAGATCTCTGTACTCATCCAGAGTCATCTCCACCAGAAGTCTATATACATAAAATACAGAAAAGAGAAAAATGTGTTTAAAAATGTTAGAGTGATGTTTGGTAGATAACATCATGTTATGGTTTGTAGGTTTTTCAGTATTACAATATGATAAAAGTATTGAACATAGTTTGGTCTGTGCATAAATATTTGTCATAATTCTCCCTCCTGGTTTTCATATAATCATTCAGCTGATGTTACTCAGGCAACAACTGTTCTAATGCGATAACATCTAACTGATGTTATAGATTACACCGTTATTTACGGTATGGTGTAAAGTACAGAGATGCTAACTTTAAATAAATACCAGACCAGATAAGAAAATGGTACATTATGAGTACAAACCTCTGTTGCGTGTCTCTCGTGTGTGAAGGGCTTCTCTTCTCCTCTTCTGTGGAGGCAGCTGCCCGTCTGCTGCTCCTCTCCTTTACCACAAACGCGTCTCTCGCTCTCTCTCCCCAGTTAGTAGTAGTAAATTTCACAGTCGTACACATTTATGACCTATACAATTACAATATACACAAGTAAAGTATAAACGCCTCTTTTTACGAGAACCTCAACTGTTGATACAGTCGTAAAAGTTGACTACGACATTTTGATCGGCAAAAGCCACAGTAGTTCTCAGGGAAGGGAGGGGTGAGCAGAGAAGCATTTCTTTGTTGCAATCTCAAGCTTATCCTCTAGATGTCACTAGAAATTACAAACTTCACCATTAACATACACTTGCTTCATGAGATACAGCAGGTTATTTTAAGTTAAACAACTTATCATTCTGTATTAAAACAACAACAAGTCAAGTTTATTCCCATTTTAAAGGCAGTTGAATGTTAATCTTTACAGTAAGTTTAACCACCTTGAAATTTGTTACAGTGTTGGTGACTCAATCTTGGACTGACACTGACTATTCAAATTTTAAAGTTGGAGACAAGACATGACCTTTATCTTAATTTTGACTGCAATTATTCAGTGCAGTCTGGGAACTTGACTCAGACTCAACCCTTGATGACTCACTTCATACTTGAAAAGCATGGTGTGTCGTTGCCAGCCTGTTACAGTTATATCTTTATGACAATCTCTGAAAGGTGGCTCAGTCCTGAAGTGACTCCTTGACCCAGTCAATGAAGTGGGAGCAACGGGAATGAGAGCCACACAATCATATATGATAGAGAACCTGTCCACACCCTACAGCACACAAGCGCAACATACGGCCCTAACAGCACCTTCACATTAATAGCATCTAACTAGTGTAACACAGCCCAAATTTTATTTTGAAATACAGAAGTCACAGGAAATATATAAGTGAGGTTACATGCCACAGCTAAAGCATTTACAGAATGTTACATATATAGATTGGTTTAATAATTATTTAGTTTAATAATTATATAGTTATTTATTTACAAACTTTTGTTTGTGGCCCTCCAGTTTCTTGTCAGTGTGGCTGTCAGGAAAAAAAAAAATCCCACCCTTGTCCTACAGGATACGGTTTATTATTGTATATCACTGTATTTTATAATGTATACTATATTATACATTATGTAAACGTGCATACTTTATTATAATTATAACAATTTTATTATTATTATTATCAGTAGTAGTAGTAGTAATTTTATTGTCATTTAGACTTATAGTACATCTCCTGGCTGTGGGAGGTTTGGTTTGTGTACTTCCTGTTTTGTTTTGTTTACTTCCTTTTGGTTCCCTGTTTGTGCTTTTAACTGGAGGCTGAATGCTCAGTTGGGCAGGGAGTGTAATTACCGCAGCTGTCCTTAATCATCTCATCAGGGTCTGCCTACTTAAACCTGGATTTCCTGTTCTTCGTTGTCAGTGCATCATGTATTCCTCACTCGGTAACTCCACTTCACTCAGCTCAGCTAAAAACGTTTTTGTAGTAATCTCTCGTATTCCTTTTTCTATAGCTCTGATTCTTTGTTTCCCTTTTTTGGATTCCTGAATCCTGAGCTCCGCCTTGCCAGACGGCCAGCCTCAGCATCTTTCTTTTATTCATGGAGTGGTTATCCTTTGTTAATTTTCTTGTAAATAAATTTCCGTAAACCTTTTAGTTAACCTTTAATCTCTGCCCTTTTTGAGTCTGGCCTTAGTTTGGATTTTTTTACGATACTAAGGAATTGTGACAGCACGTGCTGACCAATTATGGACCCTGCAGAAACTGAGAACTTTAAGTAGACATTCGCAGCACAAGCTGCCACTGTGACTCACCATGAACAAACAGTAGGCGACATTATGGACGCTATCTAGAACTGTGATCCGTTCACACAATGCGCAGTGAATTCTGTTTGATGCAGTGCAGGATTCTTCTGAGAGGAATGTGTGAAGGTGGTGTTCTGAGTAGGGGCTTTGCAGGGACTGATAGCTAACTTTAATGTTTTCATTTACTTTTTATTTTTATTGGCAGTCTTGATGAGAACATATATACAATTGTGTCAAAAACTAATCACAATATACAGAATATTAGGATAAAGAATAACAGACATATAATCAGATATACTCTATAATGCATAAAAACTAACATACAGGTTTACTCAGTAATGAAGGATTACTAGGATTTCAATAATTAATGTTTTTTAATGTATTTATTTATTTATAATTATAATATGTATATAAGCAGATTAAGGTAAGATCAAAATAAGAGTGCTATAAGGATAATATATTTGAAAATTTTCCTTTATGTTTATAAAATTTGCCTAGAATAATGAACAGGTTACTTATATACTGTGCATTGCTGGAGAAATGTTTGAATGTTATCAAATCAGATTCTTTGAATGGAATATTTTCACCTTTGAAGGTCCAACTGAAAATATTCCACAAAAAATAGATGTTCTAATGTTTCTATCAGATTGTTGCAGGTGAGACATTAGAAAATTTACCATTTTCCCATTGTGGGACCTGCTTTCAAAAAATAGCATTTCAGGGCTTTTCAGCATACAAATAGCATTTCAGAGTTTCCATGTAGATAAAAGACAGATAAAAACAAGTGGATTTCCTCCCTTGGTATGTGCTCCCTCAATATGTGCAACAGGTTATTGCTGTAATTACTACTGTCATATGAACTAAGCTCCCAGTAGCTCCCAGTTCCTTTCCTAAATTATTATTTTCCAGTTGTAAATCAAACAGTTGTGCTGCTGTCAGCTTGATGAGTGAGTGGTGTTGTGAGATGGGCAGCAACAATGACCGCAACAACTGCTCAAACCAGTAACAGGCCAAAATGATTAAAATTATTAATTATTAAAATGCAAATACTACAGTATTTTTGTTATAGCAAAATGTGAGTTGTGAAGACCATGTTTAAACATTCATGGAAAACATTAATTCAGTTCATTTGGGTCAAAATAAGCTATTAAAAAAAATGTGAGTGCTGTAGCTCTCAGGTATTTTTATTTTGTCAAAATGGCTCTCACAACAAAAAAAGGTTGGACCCATGTAAAGTGTTTTTATAGTTATGTTAAAGCAATGTGCAATACCACTTTTATTCATATCATATTCTTATGTCTCAACCTTTGCATTGATTATACTGTACATATACAGTAATGTACACTACCAGTCAAAAGGTATGTCCAAACCTTTGACACATTCAAAGTTTTTGCAATTTTCCGGACTGACTGACCAGTCATTCTTGCCATAATATGAATTCTAACGGTTGTTAAATAGGGCTGTCAGCTGTGTACCAGCCTGACTTCTGCACAACACAACCTCTTATTAAGGCAAGAAATTCCACAAATGAACCCTGACAAAGCCCACCTGTGAAGTGAAAACCATTTCAGGTGACTACATCATGAAGCTCATTGAGAGAAGACCAAGGGTTTGTCAACAAAGAGTTAGAGTTATTTCACACTTTTTTTGTTTACTACATAATTCCATATGTGTTCATTCATAGTTTTGATGCCTTCAGTGAGAATCTACAATGAAAATAAAGAAAAACTATTAAATGAGAAGGTGTGTACAAACTTTTGACTGGTAGTGCATATATTCTGGTTACGCACAAGTGGCAACCAAGGTTCACCATCTGACTGGCGCCATGTTGATGCCGTGCAACCTCAAGTTCACAAGCTCCTATTTAATGATATCCGATGTCAAACTCACTGGTATTAACTAATATGATCCATACTTGATCCACTTTTTTCCCTCTAAATGGGAACATAATTTACAAAATTGACATCTTATGCTACTGAAGAAGACCTGAAAATAGGAATTGAGAATATTAATTCATCAGGAAATTGTTAACTGACATTATTAATAAAGTGAAAAATAGAAGCTCATTTTCCCATCATTCAATTGGAGTTTTTGTAAACAATGGACAGACATTGAATAGCCAACCCCTGGTGGTATATAATCATTTTCACTTCCTATCTGACCTCACAGGGGAAATGGGTCTATGGTAACACACTGTGTGTATATATACACCTTGTGTTTTTAATATTTAATAATATTATAGTGTATATTTATAATTGAAGTTTCAAAAGGATTATTTTATCTTCACAGGAACCACTACAGACACAAAGGTTGTCTGCCTTTAGTTATCTTAAATTAATAACAATACACAACAATCGAGAAGCAGCTGATTGGAATTCAGACTGACTGCTACTAAGCAATTACATTTAAAAACATATCAGTTTTTTTGTCTATATCAATCATTTTAAAATTTATTAGGTTAGAATAATGTAGACAGCGAATTGCAACAGAGTACATGTACTGTAAAAGAAAATAAAGCAGCTCCTAGTTCATTTGCTTCTTTTCCCCTTTAAGTCTAATAAAGAACTGATGATTACTGATAAAATATCAGGTTCAGAACATGTATTTTCAATTTAGTCAGCTTTAATTTTTATTTATCTTTGGTCTGATTTATATTTGATGACAATAAACTTAAAATAAATAGAGAGTATAAGGATATGAGTGAAGGATGTATAATGTAACACTATGTTTGCCAACTGCCATAAAAGACCAAAAAAATAAAAAAAATAAAATCCAAAACATGACAAATAACTGCTTTCTGCTGCCACAAGAGGGGGGTAGATTACAATATGGAAACAGGCAGACACAAAGCACAGTTCTGGGATCGAATACAAGCAGTGTATTTACCACTGAAAGGTTTTAGTAAATACATCTTGGAGGAAAAATAATTGCTGGCTGCACTACTAGCACCTTCATGTCCATCCAGGAAGTGTAACATTCTTGTACCACTCCTATCTCACTGCTCCCAAACACAAACTTAAATAACCAACCACGACATACACCAGTTGATAAGTCATAAAACTGTAACCTGTTCTAACTTTGTGACTGTTCTTATTCATGTATGTATAAGTACAGTACTGTGCAAACATCTCAGGACACCATCAAATTGTGGAGTAATAAACCTTTTTCACAGCACATATTTGTCAACATGAACTAAAAGGACAAGCTCCAGGTTTTACTGGAGGTTCCCCATTGGAACTAGAGGTCTGAAGCCTAAACCAAGCATTGGTATGTGCCATGCCAAAAGAGTTTAAAATCATTTTGCTATATTTATTTACAATTTGTGCATCATATCATCTCATGTTATAACAGTGGATGTTTGCGATGAACCTGAGCACAGCAAAAAGATGTCAGACAGCACTGAGCATGTAGCTGTAAAACCCTGTGTGGTGATCACATGTGAAGGAGTCAGTGTTATTTCATGGTTCTAATTTGATACCGCATTTGAAATTAGTGGTGTAAAGGGGCTATTTTCCTTTTCACATTACAAAGCATTTCACTACAATTAGAATTTGCACACAAATCAGTGATAGTGAATTTGATCTGTGCTTTTAGCCCATTCTTTATACACACCAGTAGTGACCACACACAAACTGGGTGCAGGAGCATTGGTGGTTGGTTACCTTGCTCAGATTAATTGTTTGGACTGTTCTCTCTTTCTCTTTCATCACTTCCAGGTGATATACCCATTTCAATTTGTACATATACACTGTAAATAAAAACAAGATTATAGCATTCCCTTGTTTGACTTACATAATTATCATAATCCATTTATTTATTTTCATCAACACCACCTTGGTCGTTGGAGGAGGTGGCAGAATTTATGTAAAAATAACTGAGCCTGAACTTAGCTTGCCCTGTTTAACATACCAGCAACCACCACTGGATCACATGCATTATGAGTAATGTGCTTTTGGTTTGTTGAGGCCACACAGGAAGTTGATAAAAAGCACAAGATAGCAATTCACTCACCCAGAGAACACTCGAACGTCATTGTTGTTGACCTTTTTGTCATACAAATAGCGTCTGTAGTCTTCTAGAGCATCCTTGATCGCAATCACAGTCAGAACCACCAGTAAAGGAATCATGGTGATTTCCTTCTGAAAGGCTTCTACAACTGGTACCCAGTTCAACAGCGCCAGGAACAGGAAGTACAGGTTGGCAGCTCTGTGAAGTCAAGACCAAAGCAACACATTAGCATGTACAATAGCAATGGGATAATGAAACAATAAGCTGATCATGCTCAATTTCCATTCCTGGCATAATCATGAGTGATGAAATTGTTAATATTAGGGGTTGACCCATTATCGGTCTGGCCAATTACTGGCGGGCAATGTTTGGCATTTTGCCAATTATTTTGTTTTATTTTAAGGATCACTGATATTATTAAGCAATTACAAACTGTGCTTCTGTGACTGGAGTGCCTTATTGCTTATTAGAATCTGTTACCAAATGTGGGTTAGGGTTAGCTCATGAGAGCAAGAGTGCAGTTTTTTTTATTCAAATTTCATGTATGAACAAATAGTTATCTACCCCATTACCTAGTAATAACTAGTATCAATATCAACCCTGAAAAACCAATATCAGCCAAACACTAGATAGAATTCCTTGTGGGTGACTTGAAAATGCTGTCTAGCTCACCAACATGCCAATTGCCATAAGGGTAATCCTGTATCTCTCCACTCATAGCCTGATCTATTATTTATCAGTTTTAAGATTCTTGTTTTTTGGGTTGTGCATTTTCTTTAATAGGTAGTTGAACAAGTCTACAATCAATAGTCAATTTAGAGGTGGGGATTCCTTGGACAGGTCATCAGTTCATCTGCGGGCCATCACACAAAGACAAACAACCATTCACTCTCACATTCACAAGTACAATCAGGGTGTCTAATTCACCTCTGCATGTTTTTGGACTGCGGGAGGAAACCAAAGAACCCAGAGAAAACCAAAAACACACAGCGAGAAGAAGCAAACTCCACACAAAAGGCCCTCATTCAGAATGAAAGAAAGACAAACCAAAGACAAACCTGTGTCTTTCTGCTGCAAGGCAACAATGCTAGACATTACACCGCTGTGTGACCACAGTTGGTCATTTTTTACAAGTCATATTTGTACGGCTAAGTAGCTGCACGATGTGAGATCCATGTGAAGAATCACAAACATATTATTGTCTAAAGCTCTTTCTTGTTTACCTGTCATTATGGCAGGCTGCAGTGAGCACTCTCTCTGATGACAGAGTCAACAGTGTATCCCAGTGATATATTGGGAAACACTGTTATTATTCAGTTAACCTGGGGAATCCCTAGTGTTCTTTATCTTTTCAAAAGTAGTGGTTACCAAGCATGAACAAGGCTGAAGCGACACTTTCCTGAGTGACGGCTATAAAAGCGATATTCCCGAGTACAGGTGACGCTCACCACTCTTTTCTTAATCTGCAATTTAATTTAAAGTGAAATACTTTGTTTGATGTCAGTACTTTGGGTGATGTATGTGATCTGCTCATATACAGGTTAATTATGCAACATGTGAGGTCCAGAGAAACAACAGATGATGGTTAATTTATTCATTCATCAACAATAATTTGGACAACAGTAGTGTTGTACTGTACAACCTTTCCTAGTGTAGCCAACAGACTTGTTCACATTTGTTAGACCATACATCTTAGGACATTAGAAGTTATGCTGCATTCCAGTACAACTCCATAAAGGAGGACAACTGAGTGTCCAGCTCGAGGCTGTGTCCGACAGGGTATCTAAAATCTGGGCTGGATCCTAAGTTTCCTGCAATAAAGATTTAAACAGCTAAAATGGTCTCTGTAGATATATATATCTACGCCAATTCTGGGGGTGGGGGGGGGCAGTGTTATGATCTTGGGTTGCTTCTTTCATCAGTGTAATGTGGCCAAAACATGGTAACCTGACTATGAAAATTGTGCAATAAGCAATGCAGAGATGATAAAAAAAAAGCTCAGAAATGACTCATTATTTCATTACTTTGAGCTACTTATAATAAACTAATAAACTGACCTGCGGAACTGCTGGAAAAGGTTCATGGGGATGAAAGTCAAAATTCTGTATTTGGTAGTGCGGATGCCATTGCCCTTGTAGTTTTTGGACACTGCTTCGTACTCATGTTGGTTGGGCCCTTGGTGAGCAAATACTGTTCTCCGCTTCCCACTGACTCTATGTGGAGAGCACTGGGTGTCAAGCGAGTTTTTGTTGGGTAGGCCATCTGCAGAAGAGTACCAGCCTCGCCCTGATTCACATCCCATCAGTGTCTGACAGCGATGCCATACCCAGTGGAGCCGCTCCATCTATACAACTGATCTGTGAGAGTAACTGGGTCTCCTCTATGGTAGGCTCCTCTGTGCTCCACAATGGATTTTCAAAATGTCCTGCAGAGAGAAAACCACAAACAAAAATTAGATCGTAATTCGCCTAACCAGTTTTTGTTCTGCAAATGGATCTGATTTTTGGATATTCAGCATTGTTGTTGGTTTTCAAAAAACAAAGTTCCTGGAACTGTCATCACAAAGTGTGCACACAGTCCACAAGGTTCCCAATTTAGGTTTGATGCTAGAAGTGAAGAGTAAAGCTCAGCTTGATTGACCAAAAATGTTATCATGATAAAAAAAAAACGTATCAAATCTTTTAATTGGGGTCCGAGCACACAAGGTGCGGAAGACCCTATTGAAACTGAAGGAATTTTTCTTCTTCTTTTTCCTTGAAATGAATCACATTTTTGAGGCCTAAACATGCTCAAAAACCACAAAGTTTTGCAAATGTGTCAGTTCTGGTGAAAATTTATGTCTGCAGTGGTTCGACGAATGTGGGCGTGAAAATTGGAAGTGGGAGGAGCTAAAAACGGACGCAAAAAAACTTTCATCAGGTCAAGTGTTTCCAGGTTTAACGTACATGAATGAAAGTTGGTACATACATTTATTAGGTATTAGGTACGCCGACTCGGCGCAGATGTTGGCGATTTTGCACCTCTAATATTTGAACGAAATTGTCCTAGACCTTTAGTGTGATCATCTTCAAACTAGGTGAGGTCACTGTGGACAAGTTGAGGATCTAAAGTTATTGAAAGTTTTTTTTAAACTTCGCATGGCGTACGAGATAAGGGGCAGCAAATCCGAGAAAATTCTGATTTTTCACCGCAGACAACGAAACTCATAACTTTGCAATGGAAAGTCTGAGCCGGACAAAACGTGCTATGATTGATGATGGGCCATTGCTGAAGATGTCTATGGAAAAATGGTAAAAAT
>JAFBJR010000050.1:344317-458966 GCA_016785285.1 Brachirus orientalis
TAAGTCTATATCTTGTGTTTGGCTGCACTGTGTAAAATAAATAAGTAAATAGAAAAATAGAACAGAATTACTAATATTTGCACATACACCAATTTGTGATAGTGAATTTAATCTCTTCATTTAACCCATCCTTATTACACACCAGTATTAAATGCACATAAAACCTGGCACAGGAGCAGTGGACAGCATTTATCAGACCTGGGGAGGAATTGGGGATAGCTGTACTCAGCAATCCATTATGATATAGTTTACCTTCATGGTACTGCTTTATACCTGCATCAGTATATAACTTACTGCTCAACTCTGACTCTCGTGTTTTCTTACGTTTACTAGTTTAGTATCCAGCTTATGGTTAACATTGTCAGAATCGGCCCATTATTACGGTTCTGTTATAGCTTTTAAATACAACCCCAATTCCAAAAAATTGGGACGCTGTGTAAAATGTAAATAAAAAAACCAACAGAATTATTTGCATATCTTATAAACCCATATGTTATTCCCAATAGAACATAAACAACATATCAGATGTTGAAACTGAGACATTTTACCATTTCATGAAAAATATTGGCTCATTTTGAATTTAATGACAGCAACACATCTCAAACTAGAAGCACTCGGATCATCACAAAAACCTAATCATCTGTTCCTAACACCATTACACATCTTTCTTGTAAATCCATCAAAATCCATCCATAACTTTTAAAACTGCAAAGACTTTGAAACAGTAATATCATCAGCAAATTCAGACAATCAAAAGGAATCTCTGTGCCCAAGGAAAAAGGCCGAAGGTCAAAACTGGATGCTCATGATCTTCGGGTCCTGTGGTGGCACTGCATTAAAAACAGGTATGATTCCAAACACTTCCAGAAATCACTGCCTGTGAACACAGTTCACCATGCAACCCACAAATGCAAGTTAAAGCTGCATCACGCAAAGATGAAGCCATATGTGAACACGATCCAGAAACACTGCTGCCTTCTCTGGACCAAAGCTCATTTAAGATGATCTGAGGCAAAATGGAAAGCTGTTCTGTGGCAAGATAATCACAATTTGAAATTCTTTTTGGAAACCATGGACAACGTGTCTGTAAAAGAGGAGTGGGACCATCCAGCGTTATCATTGGACAGTTCAAAAGCCTGCATCTCTGATGTATGGTGTTGCATTAGTGTCTGTGGTGTGGGCAGCATACACATCTGGAAAGGCACCATCAATGCTGAAAAGGTTTTTGAGCAACATATACTCATATCTATGTTTCTTTCAGGCAAGGCCTTGCATGTTTCAGCAAGACAATGCTAAACAACATACTGTATTTATCACAGCAGCATGGCTTCACAGAAGAAGAGTCTGCGTGCTGAACTGACCTGCCTGCAGTCCAGACCAATAGAAAACATTTGAAGCATCATGAAACATCTTGCAACAAAGGACTGTTGAGCAGCTAGCATCCTGCATCAGAAAAGAATGGGACAACACTTTTTTCCTTAAACACCAGCAACCAGTCTCCTCACTTGGAGACAGTTTTTAAAAGAAGAGGGAATGCTACACAATGGTAAACATTGCCCTGTTCCAACTTTTTTGAGATGTGTTGCGGCCATCAAATTAAAAATGAGCTAATATTTTTGTGAATTGGTAAAATGTCTCAGTTTCAACATTCGATATGTTTATGTTCTATTGGAAATACAATATGGGTTTATGAGATTTGAAAAATATTGCATTCTGTTTGCATTTACATTTTCATAGCATCCCAGCTTTATTGGAATCAGGGTTGTATATTTCTATTTCAGCAGGACATTTCCTGTTTTATTTTGACCCTTCCTGTTTTTTGATGTTCACCTCTTCTCGTGTTTCAGGCCACTTCACTGCTCCCCAGCATGGTCTACATGGCCTGTGTTATTACCTGCCCCACCCTAATGTGCTTTACCTGTGTGTAGTTGTCTCTCCCTTTCTTGTGTATATGTGTATGCACCTCTTTCCCTTTGTATATACTATCTATATATTTTCCCTTTGTCCTCTCCCAGATTGTCTAATACAGTATATATGTAGCACTCCAGCATATGTCCCGATGTATTTTTCCCCAGTGTATACTTATAACTTTATTTTCCCTTACACTTACTGCAGAATATAACTCACATTTTTTCAATATCTCTGCCTTGATTTTTGTGCCTTAAGTACGTAACATTTTCTGAACTTGTGACTGACTTGGGTATTTCTGAGTCCTCATCTTCATCTATCCTCATCCACAAACCTGGCAAACAGGAGCAAACTGACCAAGAGCCATCTTTTCACAATGTATGTGGACAGGGTGTGGATATGGATAAAATGCACTTCATATTTGGTCGAAATGTGTGGCGAACTTGCAGCCCTATATGGAAAACATGAGTGGACCAAAGCTGCATCATAACATTCAGTATATGGTCAATAGCCTGTATTTATATAGCACTTTCTATTCTTGATGACCACTCAAGGCTACTTTAGACTACAGTTTTCCACTCATTTGCTCACACATTCATATAGCACATTTACATGTATGTACAAAACATTTTCTCTCACATATCAATAATACTCATTCATACACTGTAGGCACAGGATTAAATATCTTGCCCAGGGACACACACCATGGCCCTGGTGGTAATGGGACCAATATTAGGGTTAATTCTGGTTTTCTCTCCACTATAGGCTGACATGTGGTCATGATGTGATGAGATCTGGACCACCAAAGTGCCATCATTTTATGCAGTATGTGGGCAGGACGGCGATATGGAATATGGGTCACATGTGGTCCAAAATTAAAAAGTCCATACTTGGTCTATATATGGTTAACTTAGTATGTTCTTAGCTGGCATGCAGCCATGGTGTAGCAAACTTGTGACCCAGATGTGGTAAACAGGAGCAGACTATCTAAAGTGCCATCATTCTGTCCACTAGTCTACATGCTGACGTGTTTCTGGGCAAGACAAGACCAAGTTGCTCCAGCATGTAGAGTGAATGGGTTTGAATGGAAAAATTGTAGTGTAAAGCAGCTTTGAGAGGTAGCGCTAAATAAACACAGACCATTTAAGAATATGTTGTGTGGGCCAGATCTGGTCCAGAATCAAAATCAACTTTGACCCACATTTGGTCCAATTCTGACTTATATGGTTAGGTCTTCTCCCTGTCTAAGGGTTGCCACAGCGGATGATCTGCACACAAAATTTGGCAGATTCTTATGTCAGATGCCCTTCCTGGTGCAACCTACTGGATCAATAAAGAATGTCCAATTAACAATGAGCAATGGGGACTGCTCAGAGGTACCTTGCTCAGAGGTACCCCAGCCCTTGACCTGGTGGGGGACTTGATAGCAACCTTCTGGTTACAAACCAAGTCCCCTTTCCTCTTGGTCGTGGGCTGCCCCTAATAAAGCAGCACTGTTAATAATGTAACAATTATTAAAACTGTTCATAAAGTAAAGCCTGACATTTGTGGAGTATTGGAAGAGCGGTGACAGCGTTGGTGCGAATATATTTGAACAAATAGCGGGTCATTAGTTATTAGTTCAAACTTAATTCTCGGAGAAATGACACTACACCCAATACCACATTGTTTCTGTTGTGAGCTTGGTACTTAACACTTCTGTGTGATAAGCGAGAGAACGAATTCGAAAATGGATAAAGGGTTTCGAATTACACGAGTACACGGGAGTATAGCCTTTTACAGGAGTTGTAAAAACAGGCTTGTGTAAGGCTCGCCATTGTATCTCACCATTACTGAAATTAATGAAAACCTCTCACCTCCCTTTACATCTTTTCCTGAAACAGACACCTGCTCTGATCCGCAGGAACAACAGTCATTATCACACTCACCCTGCAGATTTCATTAGCCGTGTTGTAGAAGAGTAAGAGCGGCAGTTAACAGTGTATCACGTCGATCACATCGCCGTCGAGGCAGATCACAGGATCTCCTCACTCACAAACAATCAGCCTGTAGCACAAACCAGGATGTGAAACTCCAGAGCGGCGAGGCGTTCACGCTGCAGCAGTCTCCAACAGAATCCCAGTGACAAACTAGCATTATATTTTACACTTTCTTCTCAGTATCAGCGATGATATTTGCGTACGTTAATTTAAGACAATTATGTATGCATTTCATTAATTTGCGGTAAATTTTGCATCCTGGCGATTCATAATATCGCTTTTAAGTGTAAAATAACATTTTATACGTTTCAATCAGCTCATAGTAATGTATTTATAGTAGGGTATCCAGGGTAAATATTCAAGGCACACATTAAATTCTCGTCATGTAATACTGGTAACATTTTGCCTTTGTTTAATTAAACAAAACACAAATAAAACCACTCGAGATTGTGAATTCATTTATCCCAAAGTTACGTGAACCCACCTTCAGTACCACGTGACCTTTGTCAGCTGACTAGCAGGCGGAAAATATGGCGGCTTCTCTAAGCAGGCTTCCTGTAATGGACTGTCTAAAAGTAAGTAAATCAGCGACGCTTCAAGAAAGAATGAGATTTAATTTGCTAGGGTTGGGGTCAGGGTTAGAGTTAGAGTTAGAATTTACAGCTGTGAAACATGAAAACAAGTAGGTCATTTACAGATGTTATTCTGCGAACATTTCTTGCCAACCATGAATTATACCATTACGATAAGATAGACTTTTCAGTAGCACAAGGTAAACTTTAGAAAACATATAGATATCAATAAAGACAAAACTATACAGATATATAAATGCAAAGTGGTACATTTGCAAGACTCCAAATGTACAGATATAAGAGGGAAGTAAGGGAAGCAGAAAGAAATTACGACGTATTTAGGAAAGCAAATGGGATGGGATTTTGCTCGCAGTCAAGATGAATAAAATAACAAAAACATTTTGCTGTTTATTGGCTTACATCCCTCTGACAGATGACTGATGTGAAAGGCCACAAAGCTGATAGGAATGCATTACTAATGTCTTGTTACTGTCATGATGTATCAAGTATAGAAAAAGCATAATTCAACCTTATCCTCTGTACATTGAAACACTCACATCTAAAGACTTACCATTTCTCTGAGCCCTGCTGAGCCTCCTTTGTGGAGACAAGATGGTCCTTTGTGCGTGAGTGACAGACACAGTGGCTTTTTTGCATTTCCAGGAAAAAATACTTTGGGCCAACCAACAGCCTGGTACTAATTCCCAACCCAGGGCATGGGAACCAATGTACTATTAGTTCACCTTTTAAGTAATTGAGTAAACCTTTATTATTAAAACTATTACATTATATATTTTTTCATGCCACCAAATGCCAAACAGTAGTCCTCACAGAAGAGTCCTTACAGCTTTGTCACAGGGTAGTGGATGGACTGTGCGGCCGGGAGCCTCCTCACAGGGGAGATTACAGTGCCACCTGGAGCCTGGAGGAGTGGCTGGAGCTTCTCAACTTCTTGACTACCCTTTTCCGTGTTGCAGTGGGGAACAAAAGCTCAGACAAAGAGGTGAGACAGCTGCAGTGTACTGGGACAAGATGGGCCGTTTTAGCTATGACTGAGACATTTTACCATTTCATGAAAAATATGAGCAATACAATATTTTAAGAATATGTTTTTTTGCTTTGTCTCACCTTTCAACAGCTTTTTCTAACAGAAAGCTGAGGTTTCTTTTCACTGTCCATGCACAGCTGCTTCTTTATACAGGGAAAGTGTTGAGCACAGTCACTTGTATTTAAGGCAAGGCAACTCAGCTTCATTTTTATAACACATTTCATGCACAAAGGCAGCAAAACAAAAATACATTTAAAATTTGCAGTACAGAATAATAAAAAAGAGGAAGAAAACAAAAGTTAAAATAAAATGGAATATAAAATTCACTGCCTGGCCAAAAAAAAAAGGTCACGTACTCTGATATTTCATTAGACTGCCTTTATCTTTGATTACGACACGCATTCGCTGTGGCATTGTTTGGATAAGCTTCTGCAATGTCACAAGATTTATTTCCATCCAGTGTTGCATTAATTTTTCACCAAGATCTTGTACTGATGATGGGAGAGTTGGACCACTGGCAAAGCCTTCTCCAGCACATCCCATAGATTCTCAATGGGGTGAGATCTGGACCACCAAAGTGGGGTGGCCAATCCATGCGTGAAAATGATGTCTCATGCTCCCTGAACCACTTTGTCATTGTCATCTTGGAATATGCTCATGCCATCAGGGAAGAAAAAATCCATTGATGGAATAACCTGGTCATTCAGTATATTCAGGTAGTCAGCTGACCTCATTCTTTTGGCACATAATGATGCTGAACCTAGACCTGACCAACTGCAGCAACCCCAGATCATTGCACTGCCCCCACAGGCTTGTACAGTAGGCACTAGGCATGATGGGTGCATCACTTCATCTGCCTCTCTTCTTACCCTGATGTGGGTTTGTGTGTCTGCCAAGTTTGTCTTACATGTCAACTTTTCTTAATCCGAGCTGTCCATACAAATTCCTGTGTCACAGGTGTTGTCCTCATTCTGTTTGAATCCATTATTTATCAGCTTCTCAACGTAAGCTAACTGTTAGCATCAACTTTGTTTTTTTTTAGGTTTCAGTAATTAATTTTCAGAATAACAACTACCAACCACCACGAAACATTTTTTTCTTTGTCAAACAAGCAGTCATTTCCTTAAACTTGAGTTGTAAATAATCAGTTGGAGTATAAAAACCACAAAACTTTCTAACACTAAAGGTAGCCTTCTTAAACCAGCACCATCATCTATGAACACATCTAAAAATGATAAGATGTGAAAGAATAAGGTCCATTAAAAACCTTTTCTTTGGTCCGATTTTTCAGTCTTCTACTGCTGATTGTGTACAGGTGTTGGCTGGGCTAACAGATGTGGACAGAGATCATGCTCAGGCTTTGTTGAGTGTGCTCAAAGCCAGAGAGGAGGAGATCCATCACGCTCTACTGGACAGAACCAACTCCATCTCCTGCGCCACTCTGCAAGATTTTGACTGGCAGCTGAAGGTGAATCAATGCTTTATTTGCTAGTGTTGCAATGACTCGGATGTGTACGTATGTCAAATGAGCTTTATGCTCACAGGTTTGCAGCTTTTTATCTTTTTATCATTTTGGTTGTTGTAATTCTAACACATTTTGTGTAAGAGTACTCCTACTAGCTCCTTACTGAAACCCATTACAAACTCTGTTGATTGATCCTACAGCCTTTAGAATACACTGTGCACATTTATTAAGCAAGCCAATATTTTGAGCTTATTGTCAATTGTGCATATTTTTTTCAACTCCAAGCTGTATGAACTTGAATGCTAATATGATTTAGAAATTATCAGGTGATTTGTGTTTGTGGATTGAGCTGGGGGTGTGGTTTAAAATGAATTACACCTTATATCAGGGTATCCATCATTATTAGCAGCTTCTTTACCTCGAAATAGGCCAAGAAATTTATTTAAGAGACTATGAAATGTAGAAAATTACAAAATGCCTTTCAGAGGGATACAGCACTCTTGAAGTAGCTGAGCATTTGAGGCATGATCACCGCACAGTTAAACATTTTGTTGCAAATAGTCAACGGGGTTACAAGAAACTTGTGGAGAAAAAAAAATACATCAAACTAACTGCTAAAGAATTGAGAAGAGTTAAACCTGAAGATATCAGGGAACCCATTAACCTCAAGTGCTGTCATATCCCAGCAATGAAACCTACCTGAAGTGTCCAGAAGTACCAGGTGTTCAGTGCTCAGAGACATGGCTAAGGTAAGGAAGGCTGATACACAGCCACCAATGAAGTTGAATCTTCAAGACTGGGCCAAGAAATGTCTGAAAACAGATTTTAAGGTTTTATGGACAAATGGAATGAGAGTGTCTCTTGATGGACCAAATGGGTGGGCCCATGGCTGGATCACTAAGGATGAGCTAGTTGGACCTTTTTGGGTTGAAGATAGGACAACTCCCACACCCACTGGCAGTTTTTAGAAGATAGTTTCTCTCAGCAGTGGTAGAGGAAAAAGTATACATCATTCAAGAAGGCCATGATTTTAATGCAGGACAGCACTCCATCACATGCATCCAAGTAAATGTGATATTTACAGCATGGGAAGGCAGTGAACCTCTTGTTGGAGGCTATGGTTGCTGTTGCACGAAAAGTTGATCATCAGCATATCAAGAAACAAACAGACTCCATAGAGGGAAGGCTCTTTACAGTTACTGAAAAGAAGGGTGGCTATATTTGTTAATGAATATTTTTTTGAACTGTCAGAACTGTTCATTTTTGAATTTTGACTTTATTATTCTTCTTCTAATAAACCAGTGAGATTAAAAGATTTTAGTTTTTCATTTAGCATAATATTTCAGCATGCTAATAGTTGCCTATACAATTGTGCACACATACAGTAGATATTCTCTTGAGAAAGCCATAACTCACTTTTCCTTTGTTAAATATTCAGGTTTGAGGTTTATTAATATTTTGGATTGACTGAGAGAAATATATTTGTTCAACAAGAAAACTGATCCTCCGGAATACAACTTGCCTAGTAATTGTGCACACATTGTATAAAATCATGCATTCCATGGCATTATGCTTTAGTGTGTAGGACACATTTTCTTCTTTTTCTATTCAACTTTTTCAATCTAATTCTGAACAGCAAATAATAAAGTAAATGTTGCTGATCAGTGATCAATCAAAGAATGTTTCATTGTGATTTAGACAATCCAAAATTCAGGATGTGCATGCCATTTGACCCTTAAATTTAAAATGTTCAGTTTAATTTTACTTAATGAAATACTGGACAATTATCCACGGTGAACTCAATTTATACCAAAGTTTGAATGATGTCAGAAAACACTGTTGATGCTTGCATGTTGTTCATCCTATGTCCTAATGTCACCTCTTCTTTCCCCTGATATCTGTCTCCCCCATCCTCTTCTTCCAGTTGGCTCTTAGCAGTGATAAAATCTCATCCCTCCATACTCCTCTACTCAGTCTCAGTCTGGATGTGAGAGAGAGCGGATGTCTACGGCCTGTCACCATGGAAATGAACAGGGAGGAGTTAAACACACTCATCAGTTCACTTGAGGCTGCTAATAAGGTAGACACAAACTGATATCGTAGTTAATTGGAGCATGTGTTGAAGCCCCTACAGTATGGAGATGGTGACTGCTAATCACAATACCTGACATGAGAAGAAAATGCCAAGCAACATATTCATCTGACTAAAATGTCTAGCCAGATATAGTTTGGTTCCATTGACATTTATATTAATTTCCACAACAAGCTTTTTTAACATTTATTCACTAAACATGGTATTCGCTACCAATATCTGCAACGTCATTCTTACTAGTCAAAATTAGACTTTTAGAGTAAATTAGACTAGATAGTCGCTAGTCGCTTTTTTTTTTTTTTTTTTTTTTTTTTTTTTAAAAAAAAAAAATTTTTTTTTGAAAAAAAAAAAAAGTCACTAGAAGGTCTGAATATTCATTAAATATAGTTCGCAACATGGAAACAGCTGCAAGATAGCCCCGTCCCTCCAAAGTTCCTGGTAATCTGAAAAGTTCCTAGTCACTTGTAGGTACTAAATTTACCTGGGTAAATAAGAAATGAGAAAAGTTCCTATGGTGGAAAAGGGCATGTTAATGAACTTGTACCAGAATAAATGAAAGAGAGAAGGAAAGGGACAGGCCATGATCCAAAGCATACCACATCATCAGTCAAACATGGAGGAGACAGTGTTTTGGCATGGGTATGTATGGCTGCCAGTGAACCAGGCTCACTTGTGACTGCTTATTGATGTAGCAGGATGACGTCTGAAGTGTACAGGGTTATCGTTTCTGTTCACATTCAGCCAAATGCTACAAAACATTTCACATTTCAGATGGATAATGACCCAAAACCTACTACAAAAGCAACACAAGAGCTTTTGAATGTACTGTAATGTGATGTTCTTCAATGGCCAAGTCAGTCACCTGATATCAACCCCATCAGACATGCTTTTCACTTACTGAAGGCAAAGAACTACAAACAAGCAGCAACTGAAGGCAGCTATGTAGGGAGGAAACTCAGCATTTGGTTATGTCCATTGGTTCCAGACTTCAGGCAAGGATTTTCAAGGATTTTCGACTTATTATTAAAATAAGTATTAAAATAAGTTTTCTATTTATCATAATTTGAGTTTGTCCTATTATTTTTGAGTCCCTAATCGATGGATAATAATGATAAAATGTTTTTTTTCTCAACTTTGACAGTTTAATGTACAATTTCTCACTTGGAAGTAGTAAAAGTAAATCAAGAAAAAACATTAAATGAGAAGCTCTGTCCAAATATTTGACTGGTACTATATATATATATATTATGCTTTAGTAGGTCAGATAAAAAAAGCACATAATTTAAATACCATGGATTTGTTTTATACCTTGTATTTATTAAAATCTATGTACATATTTCACATCAATTTAAAACTTAAACACACAACTGAAAATAAATAAAAACATTTTTATTTATTTTTTTATTTATTTATATTTAATTACCTTCAAAGCCCACCACCTCCACCACGGCCCCCACTCTTTAGGAATGTACTGCTGTACGGAGTTTGCATGTTCTCCCCGTTTGCTTTCTCTGGGTTCTCCGGTTTCCTCCCACAGTCCAAAAACACGCAGAGGTTAAGAGGGCACTCTAAACTGACTGTCGGTGTGAATGGTGGTCCATCTCTTCAACGGACCCGTGACTTCTTGTGCAGAATAAAGTGTTAGACAATGAAGGAATGAATTATCTTTCTTTGGAAGTGTTGTCTATAGATGACTCTATGTGTTACTTGCTGTGTCTATTGCTGCATTCAAGTGGAACTTGTGAACTCATAATTACAGCATATGCATAATATAGTGGACATCCTAAACTCTGAGATAAGAGGTTGTGAATATGATGGGAAAGTGTTGAAATACAGTATGTAGCCAAATGAGAGAGAATTGACATGTCCTGGGTTTGGACAAGGGCTGAGGTGCCACCACTGTTCCCTGGGCAGATGTGTGCTGCCTACTGCTCCTGTGCCTGGGCTTGTTTGTTCTCTACCGATGTATATGATGATGTAAATGAGTTAAATGCAAAAGATAGATTCATACGGTTTGGTGTATGTGTTTCATGGACACAGAGAAGGAAATCAGTGTTTGTTTGGTTTCTGTTCCATCTACCCAGCTCTTGTACTTGCAGTTGTCTTCATAACTTAACAAACCCTGGCAGAATTTGTTTTTGGCCATTTTCCAGAGAATATGAATTCTCATGGTTAGCGGTTGGGTGAAGCCATTTATTTGCTCTTTTTCAAATAATTGACAACAGAAACTACCCAAATGACCCTGATCAAATGTTTACATACCCTGGAGGTTTTTGGCCTAATAACAGTTAACACGCAGGTTTTAATGGCTACTAAACCCTGTGAGCTGTTTGCTTGTAGTCATTGTGTGTATGAAAAGTCAGTGAGTTTCTGGGCTCCTGGCAGACTGCATGTTTCATCTAGTACTGCACTGATGTTGCTGGATTCTGAGCCATGAGGAAAGAATTATCAAAAGATCTGCGTAAGAAAGTAGTTGAACTTTATCCACAAGGGAAGGGATAAAAAAGGTTATCCCAAGAATTGAGACTGCCAGTTAGTAAAATTCTAATTAAGAAGTGGAAAAGGAGGGATTCTGCAATGTTCCTCCAGTATTTTCTGATAACATGCTGCATTCAATTTGCAATCAATATTGATCAAATTCCCTTTTCATATGCCTTGTTGACTCCTCTTCAAATGTAGTGTTTATGGTTGTGGCCATAAAGTAAAATGTTGCTCTAATCACTCCGTATAACTTTGCTTCACAAGTTTTGAGGCTTGTCTGTGCTGTTTGTCGTATTGTAAGCAGCTGCTTTGTGGCATTGGTGTAGTAATGTCTTTCTTCTGACAACTTAAACAAGCAGTCCATTTTTCTTCAAGTGCCTCCTTATTGTGCATCTTGAAAGAGCCACACTACTTTACTGTATGTCAGCTGAAGTTATTTGTGGGTTTTTCTTTGCAACCCGAAAAAATTTCCTGTACCTAGTACACTGTTAGCCCAGTTACGTTGACATTACTTAGTGCTGAGGAAACCAGTTACCTTAAAAATGTTAAGTAATGAAAAATTAAAACTTAAGTTGCTTTAACTCAAATGCTCTGTTATGCTTGCTAAATATATTGCATTCAATATTCTTTACACATTTTACACTGCATTTTTCTACTTCATATATTGAGTAGAATCAACTTTACTTCAGTTCAATTAACTAACTAAAGTCACATTTACTTTAGTTCATTGAAGTAACGTAAATTTGATTTAAACCCTGTGCAGTATATACTGTATACAGAATTTAAGAAAACAAAGCCATCAGTTTGATGTCTATTCTGTATTTTTCGATTAGAAATTAGGAAACACCACAGCTTGTCTTGAGAACACTGTGCAATTTATTTCTTAAAATAAAAGTTAACTTTTGTCTTCAAAAATCTTTCAGTCAAATTAAGATTTTTTTGTTAATAATGCTGGGCTTGAATGAGGAAATCAAATATGACAGTATTTCTGACAAAACCTGTCCTATAAATGGTTTTATAGCCAGCCAATCTTGTAAACGCCACAGTTTTATGGTATCATGATTTTTTTCCCCAAGTATTATTTAAAATTTAGTTTTTTAAAAGTACACCAATATGTTCTGTAGGGTGCAACATTGTATTCAAAGAAGTGAGCATTTAGATGAGAAGTTTGACTCTACATTCAGGTGTTGCACATCTGTGTAGCCTGTAAGTATAGCTTCGAGCTTGGGCTTAGCTGCTATGTGTTTCGTCATACATTTTCCTCATGTATGAATCACTTTAACTGTGTTATTCAGCAGTTAATGCTTTTTTTTGGATGTACATGTTTCAGCCATCCAGAAAAAAATGAAAATGTTTAATCAGAGTTTGAGTATTTCTTAAGTGTTAAGTATTTCTTTAGAACATCCCTCATTTTTTATGCAGAAGAGGCTGTGACAACTTATTGATTTGACACAGCTGTTGCACTACTTGTACTTGTACTGCAAAAGAAATGCTGCATTGTGTTCAAGTTGTTTTTTTTTTTTAATCACAAAGCTCATTCTCTCTGAATTCATCACTGATCTGTTCTAAATCCCCAGTGTCGTTAACATGTGACATTTGCTCTTCTACAGCATCACTGTCATGATTTCTGTAATCATGACCATTAATTTCTGATCTGAATCTCTTCTAGTTCTGTCCTGTGTGTTTCTTACTTTTTTGTGCTTTAAATGTAGTGTAGACTCCACTTTCAAAATAAGTCTTTATGAGGACACTTTATTTTTAAGTATGTATTGTACAAGTGAGTAAAAAAGACAAAACTCAGCAAATCCACATCCAAAAAATGACTGGTGCATGTATGTTTGTTTTTGTTTTATTGTGAAGGTGGGATAAATGCATTTTGAGAGATTTAAATGTACATAGACCCCACCCCTGGTGTGAACAAGGATATGGTTCTGTTCGAGCATAACTGCCATGTTAATAGCTGTGAACAGGACAATATTTAGAATTGCAAAGCATCTCTTCTTGCAACTTTCAACACATAAAAAACAACATGTGTCATTATTTTGTTATTGAGTCTGTTCAGACTGAGCAATATTCAAGCTGGTTTGTTTGTTTTTTGTTTGTTTGTTTTTTAGCTACATGCCCTCCAAATCAATTTTTAGCCAGAAAACCATTAAAACAATAAAGTTAAAACAGTCGGGTCATTCAGTATCAGCACAAGTCCTCAATCACCTCGCTTTTTCAATCAATTTTAAAACACAAAGTAGCCACTGACATTAACAACACTCACCAAATTCATTAAGTGGGTAAGGTGGCAGTGATCTAGAGATAATGTATGTTGTGATTCGGCACTGTACAAATAAAACTGAATTGAATGGGCCTGAGGCGATTCTCTTCTGTAGAACCCGTCTTAAACAATGATGCACAGACATCTGTTAGAATTTACCACAAGTGCAGTGCGTTTGTCACAGCCAATGACCAAGAGTAAATGTCCTCACATGATGCATACCTCTGGAGCGAGGGAGACCTGTGCTGCCTTCACATACCAATGCCCGAATTTATCAATTTCCAAAGTCAAAAGTGATTAGAAGATCCTGCAAAGGCACAAGTCAGACTGGTTTCCTTGTTGGTCCATACACCCAGTAAAGAAGAAACTGTCTAATATTTTGTTTAAAAGAAAAACAGTAGTGTCGATGTAACTTCACATATGTTCTGACTGTAAATGGCCAAAGTCTTTCCTGACTTCTGGGTAGGTGCGTTACTATAATTTTTGGGTCACAACAAAAAAAAACAATGCTGATAATATTTTGGCCCTCTCCTCATGAGCAAACTGTTCCAGCTGCCTCAGGTTTAAAAGGTGCCTTTTCCAGACAGATGTTCAATAGGATTTAGATAAGGGCTCATAGGAGGCCACTTCAGAATAGTCCATTGTTCTGGGGTGTTTGTAGCTGTGTGTTTCGGGTCTTTTGCTGTTGGAGGACCAATGACTTGTGACTGAGACACACACACTCGGGAACACATTTCACTCCAGAATGCCTTGATAGCCTTGAGATTTTATTGTACCCTGCAGCGTTAAGTCACCCTGTGCCAGGAGCAGCAAAGCAGCCCCAGAACATAAGCGAGCCTTCTCCATGTTTCACTGTAGGTACTGTGTTCGTAGCCCCTTTTCCACCAAAATTACCAGGAACTTTTATTACCAAGCACTTGTACACCTGAGTAAAGAAGTTCCTGGTAATCTGTGTAGTTTGCATTTCCGCCGCACCTCAAAGTTCTTGAGTGTTGTTGATGACAACATTTTTGCATCTGTAAACATTGAGCTGATGTGACTTGCCAAAAAGTTCAAAGGACATTTCGCCATTAAGCATTTTGGCAAATTCCAGTCTCATTTTTTTTATGATTTATGATTTATTATATGTCTCTTAAATTTATCATCAATTTTCCTCTTGACCTTAAACATCTGAATAATATGTACACCTGTAGTCAGAGGAACATCAAGCTGCTTGGAGATGCTCTTTTAGCCTTTACCTTTAACCTACTTGTCTATCATTTTCTTTCTAATCTCCCAAGACAACTCTCTCCTTAGCTTTCTGTGGTCCATGTTCCGTGTGGTACACACCATGATACCAAGCAGCACATTGACTATTTTTGACTCTTTAAATAGGCAGACTGACTGATTACACATTTTAAGACAACTGTGATGCTAATTACAGGATACACTGTAAGTTTAACAAATTATTTTCAGTCTTTTCTAGGGGTACCATAACTTTTGTGCAGGCCAGTTTCATTAGTTAGTTTTCTTTTTTTAAGTATTATGTTGAACCACAATTCAAAAGCAATGTCTGAATGTCAATAGTTAATTTTCTGTAAATGTTTATGAATTTGCAAGTTGTTAAAGTGACCATTGTGGTTTTTCTTTCTTTAACGGAAGGTTAACAACAATTCTATACACGTGTGTAGATGGGGAACAAGTCTGGCTCATAGTGAGTGAACTTGGAATTCAATACCAAACAGTGTGAACACACAGCCGTTGCACAATGTTTCTGTGTAAATATTGTCAGACTACAAGGACCAGGTAATACAGTGAACTCTGCTACATTCCACAACAGGAAAAAGTTGTTGTTTACAGTTATCACTGGTACTTTGTGCTTGGATCCTTTTTTAATCTTTTTTTTCCTCACCTTTCTTTGATGTTTTGTATTATTTTGCACCATTATGTACATAGGACATCATTGCCAGATTTGAGTTTAGGTAATTTGAGCAGTCACTTTTCACTCTAAAATACATCCTTCACAGTACCACATATTGTATTACCAATAATAAGTGCAGTCAGTGAAGACTGTGACCTTAAAGGAATAAGATGATATACACTTTTATCACACCACATTAAAAAAATGACATGAATTTCTATAATTTGGGTAATCCTGAATCGGGCAAATCATATATATTTCATGCGAATGATTGCATTACCACAACGTATCTTTCCAGTCATTCTAGGACCTCATGCTTTATTATGAGCTTGTATATATGATATATGATTGTTGTTTTTCACTCTAAAATGCATTAAAAATATTTAACGTGTGCAGTGCAGGGTTTGGTGCTATCACACGTCTGATCTACGTGCCATGTTTCTGTTTTGTTACTTCGTACTTTGTAGACTTTGAGAAGTGAAAATCCCATCGGCCCATCAGTTCATAACGTAACGTATTGTCACTTCCTGATTCCACTGGTGTTACGCTGTGTGTTTGTCCTGCTCTCTACTTCTGGAAAACTTTGATATCTAAAGTCACAATCTAATCACTGAACTAGCAGTTTTGTCAATCGTTTTACTGCTTTAAGCTTCTGTCAGCGACACTTTCACTTAAACTCAGACACACACACTGTGGTTTTCCTAGCCTTAACAGTTAGCTTAGCAGCTATGGCTTCTCCCTCTCCTGCTCTCTCTTGTGTTGTGTGACACATGTTTAGCTACTCCTCTGCCTCCTGTACCCTCAGCAGCTCCCGTGCAGCTTGTAGCTTGTTTGCCAGGATGGAGGCGAGGCTTAATGAGGTAGAAACCTGGCTCCACACCATAGAAGCTAAATCAGTTAGCCAGTCCCCTGTAGCTATTGTAGACCACATAGCAGTAGCAGTAGCTCCCTCAGCAGCTCCCGTGCGCTACTCCTCTGCCTCCTGTACCGATAGCAGTACTTGTAATAAATGTAGCTTGTTTGCCAGGATGGAGGCGAGGCTTAATGAGGTAGAAACCTGGCTCCACACCATAGAAGCTAAATCAGTTAGCCAGTCCCCTGTAGCTATTGTAGACCACATAGCAGTAGCAGTAGCTCCCTCAGCAGCTCCCGTGCAGCTGGGAGATCAACAGGGTAGCTTGGGTGACTGTCCATAATAAGAGGCGTAGTGCTAAACAGAAAAGCTTGGTTCACCACAAACCAGTTTACACTTTCAACAAGTTTTCCCCACTCAGCGACACATAGGCTTAGAAGCAAACTCTGGTCATTGTTGACTCTGTTTTAAGGAATGTGAAAGTAGCGACGCCAGCGACCATAGTCAGGTGTTTTCCCGGGGCCAGAGCGGGCGACATAGAGTCTTATCTGAAACTGCTGGCTAAAGATAATCGTAAATTCAGTAAAGTTACCATTCATGTCGGCAGTAATGACACCCAATTACGCCAAACGGTCACAAAGATTAATGTACATTTTTAATACTAGTATATTAATTAGCCCCAAGCCCAAACCTGAATACTTTTTAAAGCCTTATCCTTAGTCTATCTAATCATAGTTTAAAATCAAAGAAACTGGTTCTGATAGTCGCTGTTTATCATCCACCTGCACCTTATTCAGTTTCTGTCAGAGTTCTCTGAATTCTTAACTGAGTTTGTGCTAAGGACAGATAGAATCATAATTGTGGGGGATTTCAACATCCATGTAGATGTTGAAAGTGATAGTCTTAATTCTGCATTTAATTCACTGTTAGAGTCAATTGGTTTCACTCAGCATGTGAATAAACCCACTCACTGCCTTAATCACACCCTTGATCTTGTACTCACTTATAGCACAGATATAGAAAACTCAAATATTTCTCCCCAAAATTCCCTCTTAACTGACCATTATTTACTCACATTTAACTGCACAATAACTAAATATAATATCACACACAACATACACTTTCATTGTTATGCCGATGACACACAACTTAACTTAACTTAATCAATGAGGCCGGAAGAAATAAATGAGGTTGTTCAACTCCAGGAATGTTTCAAAGACATTAAGTCCTGGATGACCTGTAACTTCCTACTTCTAAACGCAGACAAAACTGAGATTATTATACTTGGCCCTAAACACCTTAGAGACAAACTTTCTGACCATATTGTTATTGTTTAGATGACATCACCATGGTGTCCAGTTCCACTGTAAGGAACCAGGATATATCATTTGACTCACATATTAAACAAATTTCCAAAACGGCCTTCTTCCACCTGCGGAACATTATAATAATAATAATAATACTTTTTTTTAGTGGCGCCTTTCAAGGAACCCAGGGTCCCTGTACAATAATGAATAAAATACATAGCAGTTAAAAATTAAGAGACAACAGGACAGAGTAAAGATAATGCAGTTGATCAGATGGAGTAAGCAAGTTAGAACTGATGGGTGGAAGATGAAGATCTGAGTGTGCGGGCAGGTGTGGCAATAGAAAGGAGGTCAGACAGGTATGGAGGGGCGAGGTTGTGGATGGCCTTAAAGGTAAGAAGTAATATTTTGTATTGTATGCAATGTGTGATGGGAAGCCAATGGAGCTGCTGCAGGATGGGTGTGATGTGGTGAATAGAGGAGGTCGAGTGATGATGCGTGCTGCTGAATTCTGGACCAGTTGTAATTCATGGAGGATTTTTTGTGGGAGACCAAACGAGAGAATTGCAGTAATCCAGACGAGAAGTGACAAAACTGTGAACCAGTATGGCAGCATTGTGAGGTGTGAGAGTTGGACGGAGACGGTTGATATTGCGCCGATGAAAATAAGCTGACCAATATTCCCACATATTGTTGATGTGGGAAGTAAAGGAGAGTGTTCTGTCAAGGATAACACCCAGACTTGACCTGAGGGGAGGGAGGGATGGGACAGTTGTCAATGGTTATTGTGAAACTGTCTGTTTTGGTTAGAGTGGATTTTGTACCGATTATTAAAACTTCAGTTTTATCACTGTTTAGTTTTGGAAAATTTGATGTAAACCAGGACTTGATTTCCAGGAGGCAGTGGGTAAGGGAGGAAGGTGGGAGGTAGGAGTTGGGTTTGTTGGAGATGCAGAGCTGGGTGTCATCCGCGTAGCAGTGAAAATGAATGTGGTGTTTACGGAAAATATGGCCAAGAGGGAGTAGATAAATGATGAAAAGCAGAGGCCCCAGGACAGAGCCTGGGGCATGCCTATGGTGACTGGGAGGTGGTGGGATGTGAATGATTTCAGTTGAATGAACTGAGTACGGCCAAAGAGATAAAATTTAAACCAGTTGAGGGGTGTTTGAGTAATGCCAATAGAATGAAGTCTGTCCAGGAGGATGGTGTGTGAAATAGTGTCCAAGTGCCGCACTCAGATCAAGCAGGATGAGGACAGACAGAAGACCAGAATCAGCAGCCAATTTTAATTATGAAAATTCAAAACATTTTATCCTTAAAGGATGCCGAAAGACTAGTTCATGCTTTTGTTACATCAAGATTAGATTATTATAACTCAGTACTGTCTCTATGTTCTATTAGGTCTGTTAAAACTCTTCAGTTAATTCAAAATGCTGCAGCACGAATTCTGACAGGAACTAGTAAGAGAGACCACATCACTCCAGTGTTAGCTTCTCTACACTGGCTCCCTGTACAGTTTAGAATTCAATTTAAAATCCTCCTCGTTACGTACAAAGCATTTAATGATCAGGCCCCATCATATCTTAAAGATCTAGTTTTACCTTATCACCCCAATAGAATACTTTGGTCCCAAAATGCAGGTTTACTTGTAGTTCCCAGAGTCCATAAAAGTAGAATGGGAGGCAGAGCCACTCTCTCACACTCAGGGTTTGCATATGACTTAATTATGTCTCATTAACCTTATTTATTTTTTTTTTTCTTTCCTTCTGTTGTGCTTTTTCTTCTTAGTGATTCAGTGCTAGCACAGCACACCACTGACCCCTCTATAGTTATTGTGCGCATTTTTTCTTATTATTTTTCTTCCGTACGTTTTTGGTCACTAATAACTCAATCAAAATTTTGCCAACACTAACAACTAACATATCAACGCGTGCGGACTTGGTATGCTATTATTTATTCCTTCCATCTTCCGCTTTTTCGCGAAGTTATTTGCGAAAGTATGCAAAGAATTTCCCATAGAGAATGTATTGGAGGAGGTGAGAAACTTCGCAAATTTTCAACGACTTTCAAACATCAAGTGCTTTGGCATACTTTCAACTATAGGGTAGCTAGCTGGGACGTAACAACCATTCAAATTTTAAAATGTAGACACAAGTCTACAAATCTGTTGATGTTGTATTCAACTTTTTGATTGGTTGTATAGTTTTAAATCAGTCAACCTTTAATGATCATGAACAATTTGGGAGAAATTCAGCGTTTATAATGGGCGTGTATTGTGTGAGTGGGAGGGAAAATTCCCAGAGTGGAGACAAACTCCCAAACTTTCAGGAACAACTCGCTGTAAATCCCAAGCCTTTGGTCCCACAGGCATAAAAAAAAACATCAAAACATCGGAAAATTTGTTCTTGTGATGTAACTTTGGAAGCTGACAGACTTATACTTTAGACTCAGCGAGCATTGGAGCCGAAGGAAATCAGGTTTCCTTCCCATTAAGCTCCATCATAACTGCCACCTCAGACTTGGCAAAATCTCAGAATGAAACACTTGTTTCTCTCATTCCTGTGGCCACATTTTTAAAGATATCCACACAAGTTTTACACCGTGTTGTTCAGATGGTTGTCAGGACACTCACGATGCGTTCGGTTTTTCAATATGACCTACGGTTTTTATTTTACAGTGAGTTGTTTGGACACTTTTAACTGTCCCTAAACAGGTGTGACACACACATTTTGACACACACACACACACGTTTGCACTTCTATCAAAGTGAGGACCAGTCCAAATGTCCTCACTCTATAGGGCGATTTTTAGTCCTCACTCTGCAACAAATACAAGGACACACACACACACCTGGTTCACATCAGCTAATTAGGGTGAAGTGGGAAAAGGAGTTAAAGGTGCATTTTACCAAAAATATTACCAGTTGAAAGGTTAATTACAAACAAATGCAACTTTCTTCCAGTACTCAGCATTTCACAGGTACATTCCCCTCAAAATATCACTGTCTGAATACTCATAGAGACACCATTTAAACTTTAAAATGTAGACACAAGTCCCCTCTATTGATGTTGTATTCAACTTTTTGATCCGTTGTATAGTTTTTTTGACCCCTGCGGAGGTGTCTGCTCCTCAAAAAACTTTTTCCATGTTGCTGTCATGTTTTCACTGAACACAAGCATGTTCATTTCAAGCTTTGAATGTGTCACTGTTTTTTATGCCTCAGTGCCAGGTTCATATGTATGTTCCATTCTAGCACTGAAGGATGAAATTAATAGATTTTGGTTCTTCTAACCTCAAAATGCACAATTTTCCCTTTTAAAGAAGTCAAAGATTAATTGAATGTTTTTTATTGGTCATAGTCACTGTGACCTCTCAAACCACTCACAATGTCCATGAATTTCTGTTTTTTGTAGGTGATGCTGCAGTTAAAATGATGGAGATGTTGTGGACCACTGCTGCATGACTCGGAACTCCAGTGACTAGATGTCATTTGTTTACAAGAGACTCTCATCCATGATATTTTGTGTTGTAGACACAGTGACAGTCTTTTGTAATATATTCATGCACATGAGCAACAGCACACATTTTTGCAGTGAAATGTGTCATGAACTCATTGAATGTAATTAGTCCATATGGCCTTAGGTTCTATCATATGTTTGTACTAAATGCATGTAGTTGTAATACTGCCATATCACACAGATGTCACATATGTGTCTGTGTTAATGTTATGACATAGAAAGTACAAAAAAAATCAGCCTTTATTTGTCTCTTGTGTACATGGATAATGAAATAAACATTGGGGTTTTTTTTTTAATTCCAATTGATTCCCTTCATATATGAAAGTGAATTATAACTTTCTCCATCTTGAATTTGGCAGGTTACATCAAGCTTAGTTCACAAGGACTTTTAAATAAACCTTATTTAAAAAACAAAAAACAAAGTAGTTCAACATCAGATGATAAGTGCAATAGGTAATGATAGTGCTAATAATTACAAACTAATCACAGTATGAATTAAATAAACAAAAAAATGAATTTTAAATAAACATATGTTGGGGCTATATCACTCTAAAAAGGTTGATGAAGAGATTAGTTTTTATTATTGGTTTTACAGATGCAAGAGTGTTAGTATACCTTCAGAACTCAGTCAAAAATCAGAAAAAACAATAAAAATAGGGAAGAGTCCAAAAATTAACATTTCTGATTCTGATATTTGCCATACAGAATCAGTATCGGGTCAATTTTGTCGTCAAGGTACACTACAAGGTGTGTCCAAACTTTTGGCACTTTCAAAGTTTTTGCAATTTTCCACACTGACTAACCTTCATGTCTTAAAGTAATGATGGACTGTCGTTTCTCTTTACTTAGATGATTGGTCCTTGCCATAATATGAAATAGTCACGAAAATAAAGAAAATAAGGTGTGTCCAAACTTTTGACCAGTAGTGTATATCAAAACAACTTTACCTGCAATCCTCGTGTTTGTTAGAAATTGCAGCTGTAAACTAAATGAGATAAAGGTTCACTCATACAAATGTAAATGTCTTCTTAATGTTTCAGGATTTAAAAGTAAAACACTTTGTGTCCAGGTTTTTTTTATATCAGGTTAGCTTGTAGTTGCTGGATAGCATGAATAGTCTATCTTGTCTATATTGGAATAGACCAATGGGGAGAGCATTTTACTGCCATGAAATGCCCTCAAAGCAAACAAGAAGAACGATGGGAACCCATAAGCACAGGGTCCTGGGCGTGTAGTGGTAACTTGCATGAAAAATGTAGTACTTATAACAAGACAAGTCAAAGAACTAGATATGCGTATTTTTCACATTTCGAAAACAATATAACGATCCATCTCAACTGTTGACCTTGTGATTAATCCTGTTTTGAAAATTGCACATAATCTGTCCACAACAAATGTGAAGACAAACTTCTCATGTTCTCGCTGTGTGAATTTTAACTAGGGTTAAACTTATGTTTTTATCTGAGGAAACACTGGAGGAATTTGTCGTAGTAGATGTTAAGTTCATATCTCAATAAAGTCTATTATCCTCCATTTTACATCCTATTTCTACGCCCCTTTTTAAATACATTTTATAGCATTTTTTTTTAAATAAAGATCTTACTGTTAATTAATCTCTTCAGTTTGGTGTCTTTTCTAATAATTATTATTATTATTGAAACTCAAGGAACTGAAGAAGCCTCTTGGATGAGAGGCGAAACGTCTTCAAGAAATTCAATTAAGTCCAGTTGCCTTCGTTTACTATACTTTTGGATACCATGACCTGGATGACTGAGAATCTTCAAACTCAAGGAGTTATTAGGGTCAGAGCGCACAAGCTCCAGAGGACCCGATTGAAAAGGAGTTCTTTTTCCTCCAAACGAATCGCAAACTCATTTTGCAAAGACCTGGTGAAAATTTACGTCTGAAAGTGGTTCGGTGAATAGGAGTGAAAAAAATGGAAGTGGGAGGGGCTAAAAACCAATGCAAAAAACTTTCATCAGGTCAAGTGTTGCCAAGTTTAACGTACATAAACAAATTTGGTACACACATTTATTAGGTAGGGACAGTCGAAAAAGTCAGTGGTGGAGTAGGACGAAACCTAACAGGAAGGCCGCCATTTTGAGTTGAACACCGACTGCGCCGATTTTGGACCTCTGGTATTTGAACGAACTTGTCCTAGAGCTTTAGTGGGATCATTCAAACTTGGTGAGGTCACTGTGGACAAGTTGAGGATCTAAACTTTTTGAAAGTTTTTCTTAATGTTGCATGGCGTACAGGATAGGGGGTGGCAAAGTTTGACGAAATTCCAATTTTTCGCCACACAAAACAAACTATTAAAACTTCACAATGGCAGGTGGGATCTGAACCAAACTTACTAGGATTGATCATTGTCCTGTCCTGAGGACATCTGTATAAAAATATTCAGTTTTGCCGACAGCGCCCCCTGGTGGAGTCAGAAAACATGACATTCCCGATTTTCTCTAACAGAAACTATCGTATCCACCTAAAACTTCATATGTGACATCAGAGACAAGTCCTGAACATTTCTGCAAGGGATGACCTCCAAACAGGTAGTGGAACATCCAGACGTGTACAGGACAGTTCTCTTGTCTCACATATCAAGTTTCATGCAGATCGGTCATTGTATAGCTAAGTGCCAGTTCACTTCCTGTTTTGGATGTGATTTGGATGGCAGGCCAGCTTGGATGAGTGCCGGGAGTCTGGTTTGGTATTGCGGGATCCGGGTCGATAAGACAGGGTGAAGCGAAACCTCCCCAGGAAGAGGGACCAGCGTGCCTGTTGTGAGTCTCTTGGCAGAGCGAAGATATGAGAGGTTCTTATGATCTGTCCATACGATGAACGGCAGCTCAGCTCCCTCCAACCAATGTCTCCACTCCTGTAGGGCACAAACAACAGCCAGCAGTTCTCTGTTGCCAATGTAATAATTTGATTCTGCTGAAGTCAATTTACGAGAGTAAAAGACGCAGGGATGGAGCTTTTGATCTGTAGAACTCCTCTGTGAGTCTAGTAAGGGGAGAGGTAACCTTGCTGTACTCCCGGATAAATACGGTGGCTTTACAGAGGGGTTCAAAGGAAAGGTCAATGAGCGGCAGCGGGAATTTAGTCTTAACAGTAATGTCATTAAGTCCACAATAGTCTATACAGGGTCAGAGGGAGCCATCCTTTTTTGCCACAAAAGAAGAAACCGGCCCCGAGAGGAGAGGAGGAGGGTCTGATTAATCCAGAAGCGAGTGACTCAGAAATGTATTTCTCCATAGCCTCCCTCTCAGGGCGGGAGATATTCTAAAGTTTGCTTGAAGGAAGAGGGGAACCAGGGAGAAGGTCAATAGCACAGTCATAAGGTCGGTGTGGTGGAAGGGAAGGGGCCCGGGACTCACTAAACTAATCACCCAAATCGTGATATACTGGGGGTACCAGGGATAGATCCGGAGGAGTGCACACAGAGGAGGAAGGGTGTGATAGGGGTCTAGCTGAACGAAGGCAGTGCGAATGACAGAAAGTGCTCCAACTGACAATAGAGGACGTGATCCAATCTAGATGGGGGTTGTGTAGTTTAAGCCAAGGAAGACCCAACGCCACTGGGGAAGACGGTGAAGAGATAACCAGGAGAGAATAATTTTGTGGTATGAGACGCATTGTCAGAAAGGAGGACAGATTACGTTTGCACGTGTAGAGTGTGTCAACTACAGTAATTATTTATTTTCCATAAATAATTATTGTGCTTATAATGACATTTTCACATTAATTTTATTCCTGTGTCATAAGAGGAATGCTGTAACAGTGACTGGATAAGCGTTCTTGTAATCAAATTTATTATTGTTATATTTATTAATTTTATCATTACAGTGCAGGGACTGTGTCATTTACGATCAGCAAACTGAAGCCACTCGGATTTAATCAGATGGGAAGAGAATAAAGAATGCAATCATGATGCGTAATGATGCAAAATAGTTGATCTGTCCAAGAATGCTGCGTTTTTGTTTTTGTTTTGTTTTTTTCTTGACTGATTTCTGATTGTGTGAACTTTCTGTTCCGCATTTGCCATGATTTTGTGGTCACTCCTGATCAATTAATATTAATCTGGGGTATTTTTCTGACTGTTTATGGTCAAGTGTGGGCATTACCTGGAGTCAGAAAAAGCTGCGCAGCATTACAAGTTGATTGTGATTTATAAAGAGAAACTTGTGTGGGATGTAAGATGTTCCAAATGCAGCAGCTGGTTATGACAAGTTAAATTCCCTGCCCCAAGAAACCATGCTGCCAAAAGTTCTTGACCTTACCATGTTAAACTGTCAATCAGCCACACGGTTGGTGTAGTGGTTAGCACTCTTGCCTCTCCAGCAAGAGGTCCCTGGTTCGCAACGATTTTCACTGGTTTCTCTGCCTTCCTCCCAAAGTGAATGGTTGTTTGTCTCTATGTGGCCCTGTGAGCTGGAGTTAGGTGAGTGAAATTGTTTCTCAATCCCTGCATGTGTTAGGTTTCCCTGTCCCTACACACCTGAATCTTATTAAAGCTGGTCATTTTAATCAGGTGTGTGGTCCCCCAGGAACAGAATTGAGAAACACAGTTTTCAAAGATTGAAAACACAAAGATTGTGAAATTTCTTCTGTCAAAAAAAAACAAAACAAAAAAAAAAAAGAAGAAACTGGGATCACTGGATACCTGGATTACAAAATAAGTGACTAAAATTAGAAAATACACATTTCAATTTCATATTATTCAAAATAAAAATTCAACTGAAGATGATGAATTTGTGTACGCAAAAAGCAAACTGAGAACCCCAAACTGCATTTATAACTTCCCAGCCAGGCTGATTACATCAGCTGTGGGAAAAAAATCTGTGTTTTTAGACTCTAAGTCAGTATTTCCCCAACCCTAGTCCCCACGGAACACTGCCCTGCATGGTTTAGATGTTGCCCTGCTCAAACATGGCTGTTCTTCAATAGAATATCATGCTAATTTAGTAAATTATGCTCCAATGTAAGGGAAATTGGAAGATAAAGTACAGCACGTACAAGCGGACAGCAGTGTGATTGACAGCTGATATCATACAGTAGGAGTCTGATTACAGTCCACACTGCCCTAATCACGATTCTGAAGGCTTTCAAACAGAAATCCAGATTTTTATGCGTAATGTCTTCACTGGAGATGCCCTTAAATCAAACAATTACAACAAAACGGAAGCATGCAATATATTGTAATTAGTGCGGTCCTACAGATATAAGTGACAATCAGGATGACAATCAGGGTACTTATTTCCTAAATAAATGTCATATATTACAAAAAAAAGGTTAGGGACAGATTTTGATTGATTGATTGATACTTTATTAATCCCAAGCTGGGAAATTGAAATGTCACATCCATATACCACATAACATAACATCAATTAGTCCACAATTATTACAAGTTGAACGTAATAATGGCACACGTCAGAATTATACATACAGCACATAAACATTTGATTGTGTATGTACCCTAAAATTTTGAACAGTCCGTCATCCAATATAGGCATAATGGATATGTGGCATCGCAGTGTAGGCCGCGCCGCCGGGCCTGCTTGGAACAGTAGGGAGGGAGGGCGACCGCCCTCGCCAAGGTCCCAAGCAGACAGGATGAAATTGAATGGGACAAGGAACAGATTTTTGTGGTAGGAATTTTTTGAAGGACTCATTATCATTGCTTGATGGAGGTCTGCTCTCTCAGAGTGCATCTAGTTATATAGTTTATTTTTTTGAAAGTTTTTAATTGTTGTTGCACATTTGCATATTGCATTTTTTTTAATATCAAAAAACAGTAAAGTGAGCTGAACTCTGTTGTGAGGTATTGATCCACAAGAAGGGAAAACAGGTACAATGCAGCAGTGGTGGAGCAGAGTGGCTTCTTCTTACTTGAGGTGGGGAGAGACAGCCTGAAAAACCTCATTCTATAATGAGGTCCCTGAGCAGTGAGTGTGGAGAGGAGCGATGACATCGGCAGCAGGGGTCAATTCCTTCTCCTTGACAAACAGGTTTGGCAAAACAAAGTGGTGAGTTGACTTCCGTCTTCCACGGGTAGCACACCAAACAATCTGGCAATAAGCAAAGAAAAGACTGGAGCTTAAAAGCAGGAGCCGGAGTAATGAGCAGCAGGTGAAGGAGATGAATGAAACCCAGCACAATATGACAATGGGAAGAGATTATAGGATGATTTCAGGTTGAGAGTAGTCTTCACTACTTTTACAGTATATTTGTTTTGTGGTCTTTTCCCCATATTCTTTGCTGGTGAAAGTATGGGGAAGCTTTACTTAAAGCTGGAACAGAGATGTGTTCTTAGATAAGTGACTAGTGTACGTTATCTTTTTTCTAGGTACATGTGTTACAATCCAATAGGCAGATCTAAGGATGAACATTCTAAATCAAACACCTCTGATTATGTACCTTGAAATGGTTTTTACTGATGTAGCACTTTTCTAGTCTTGGTGACCACTTAAAGCTGCTTTGCACTACAGATTTTTGCCCTTCACCCATTCACTCACACTTTCACATCTCTGTCTATGTCACATTTATGTACAGCACATTTTTCAAATCACTCATCTTTCATATCCATTCACACACTGCCGGCACAGCCTTCAGGAGCAATGGATTTGGGTGTCTTGCCCAAGGACACTTTGACATGTAGACTAGTGGAGCTGCCACTCCTCTGCTTTCCCTGCTTTTGTCACTTCCCACTTGTGATGGTTTCCCATCCTTTCAACTGCCTCCATGAATTGCCACTCGAAGAACTACTACCTTCCCGCTGAATCCACCAATGCCTCCAAAGATGACCAGGCCTCATTCATGGAAATAGAATATGTCATCATTATTAATGTAACCTTGAGGCTCGAAGAATACCATAAACCTATTTTTTTCCAATGACTTGTGTTTTTTTCTTAAGAAAAGGCTGTAAGTGTAACTAACAGGGTAGCAAAACCTGAAGCCAACCAAGCTGCAGGTGAGCAATCTGGTAAACATTTGTTATTGATGTAATTTGCCTTAAAAATGTATCAAATAAGTAATAAAAACAACAACTTTGTATCCGCATGTGGACAAATCAGTCCTCATCTTGTCTGTAGAAGTGTCTGTGTTGTGGTGACAGCTAACAGCAAGACAAAGCCACATGAAAATAAACCTTTATCCATTACCTGAGAAGTTTGTGGCTTTTATCCACATGCCACAAAAGCTTGTGGTCAGAAGTAGTGCCTACTTCAAATTATTGAGAGGTTTAGTGTCCACTGAAATAAACCTTCAGGATCAGCCCAGATCATACTTTCTCTGATTTACTGCTGTTGTGCTTCGTACACCAATGAGCACAATAGCTGATCATCATTTGTATCATGTGTTTGGGAAATGGGATATAGCATGAATTAAACTATCAAGATCATTGTTGCTTACTGATACCATCTTCAAAGCTGGTACTAATTCAATAAATGGTGTATTGTATTGACATGAACCCTGGGGGACTGAGCCATGCTCACAGCAGTGTAGCAGCTAACAAACCACTTTCTGTCTTACAGCAGTCTTGAATTAGCAACCTATCAGCCAATCAGAGAATAGTATTTCTTGTTGCCGGGTGAAGTCTGAAAATGCAGTAGGTTTGCACTGCAAACACAAAGTACAGTCAGGTAATCACTTCAATTATGCCAATTATTACTTCATTTTTTACTGTTTGTGTCATCTATAGAAAAGAAGCAGGAAAGAAGCAGAAATCTATTCTTTCATTCTGGACAGAAAATGAACAATGCTGTTTAATTAAGGGGCCAATTTGGGGGAAAAGAAGGACATTAAAAATACAATTCTTGTGAATATAATATCAATGGCATAAAGTGCAAAGACATAATAACAGTTTACCTGTTACCTTTGTCCAAGGCTGTGAACTATTGAGGCCTCTCTGATGATTGTTAAACACTCATCTCTCTAAGGTATTGTGTGTGACACATTAGGATATACAAAGGCAACAATAAACTTTCATATATAACCCTGTGAACAATCAACTTTTTCTTTTATGGTAATACATTACTGCACAACTACAGTAACAGTAACTTTATATAAATACCTACTGTATTTCTGTAGTCGTTAGTGAAGAGAGGTAAGAAAATCATACAATATTATCAGTACAAACCTGTGTTACTTCTTCTTCTCTTCTGTGGAGGCAGCTGCTCATCTGCTGCTCCTCTCCTCGACCACAAACACGCCGCTCTGTCTCTCTCTTTGCCGTTTAGACTGAATGTAATTATCACTACTTTTTCTAATCACTTTGATGACAGCTAGCCCACAGTTAGCGAGCAAATGCTAACACGATATGGAAAAATGAGTTTCACTATCATACACGTTTATCACCTATACAATTACAATATACACAAGTAAAAATTATAAACGCGTCTTAATATGAGAACCTCATCTGTTGACACGGTCAGAAAAGTTGATGACAGCCAGAAGGGAGGGGTGAGCAGAGGAGCATTTCTTCGTTACAATCTCGAGTTTATCATCTAGATCAGTGTTTCCCAACCTTGGTCCTCAGTGAACAATGTCCTGCATGTTTTAGGTGTTGCCCTGCTTCTACACACCTGATTGAGTAAAAGAAAGCAAAAAAAAAAAAAAGATTTACAAATCTTGGATAATCTAATAATCAGCTAACTCTGTCACTTCAGATTATATGAACCTTGTTTCTTGCTTGAAGCAACAACTGGGTCTCCGTACTATGATCTCTTCATGGATATGATAAACCACAAGATCGTAATGCATTATTATTATTTTAATTTTTTCTTATCAAATGTCAACAGAGGGGCTCTGTGGGGGTTTAGTTACAATTTAATGGCAGGCAGGAGTGGGCATGTCTAAAGGAGTTCAATTCAACCATTCAATTCAATTCAATTTTATTTGTATATCGCCAAATCACAACATACATTATCTCAAGGCACTGTACATAATAAGGCCAAAACCTTTACAATATTACAGAGAGAAAAGAAACCCAACAGTTCACACAATGAGCAAACACTAGGGGGCAGTGGAGAGAAAAAACTCCCTTTTAACAGGAAGAAATCTCTGACAGAACCAGGCTCAAAGATGTGCGGTCATCTGCCTCGACCGGTTGGGGTGAGAGGAAAATGGGGGACAGGGGGGGGACAGGGGAGAGGTGGGGGACAGAAAGGGGGGAGAGAAAGAAAAAGAGGGAGGTGAGGGAGAGACAGAAGAGAGAGACCAGGAGCAAATATATACAACAGTTGGATCAAGTTTAGAGTCAGTTATGTCATGTTTATAGAACTACAGTGTCATTTATACAAGCAGCAGCAGACATTATTGATGAGAAACTATACTGATGAACTTTTAATCAGAGCATAATAATAATGACAGCAGTATTATTGTTACTGATAATAATAATAATAATAATAATAATATCAAAACTGGATCTGGATCCTGCAGCCTGCAAAATGAGGACAAAGAGGGGATGGAAGGAAGCAGACACAGACTTGGGAGAGGAAAAAAATAAAAAAAGGTTAATGACAGATAATTAAGTCACATTCATACCCTGAGTGTGATAGAGTGAGTGTGAAGGAGCCAGTGTGAGTGGACCACAGGAAATCCCCCAGCAGTCTAGGTCTATAGCAGCATAACTAAGAGATGGTTCAGGTTTCCCTGAGCCAGCTCTAACTATAAGCTTTATCAAGTATAATAATTGTCTGCATTTAGAAGTAGGAAGTTACAGGTCATCCAGGACTTAATTATTTCTTCCGGCCTCTTTGATAAATAAAGTTGTGTGTCATCTGCATAACAATGAAAGTGTATGTTGTGCTTTCTAATAATGTTTCCTAAAGGAAGCATATATAAGGTAAAAAGTATAGGCCCAAGAACTGAGCCCTGTGGAACGCCATAATTAACTTTTGTCTGCAATGAGTCATTGTCATTAACATGTACAAACTGAAATCTATCAGATAAATATGACTGAAACCAGCAGAGGGCAGTACCTGAGATCCCCAAAGTCTGCTCCAGTCTCTGCAGTAGAATTTTATGATCAATGGTGTCAAATGCAGCACTAAGATCTAACAGGACAAGTATAGAGACCAGACCATTATCTGAGGCCAAGAGGAGGTCGTTGGTAACTTTAACTATAGGTTGCTCTAGCTTTATGAAGGGCTTTTTTAAAAGCTACAAGACCATCTTTCCAGGCTACATGAAATTCTTCTAGATTAGTGGAACGCCATTTTCTTTCTAATCTACGTAAAGCCTGTTTAAGAGAGTGAGTATGGGAGTTAAATCATGGTGCTTCTCTTTCTTTTTCAGGGGGCAACACTATCTAATGTAGTATGCAGTGAAGCTGCTGCATTATCAACAAGATTATCAATGAAAGTGGGTGTAAAATCATGACTGTTAACTTCAGGTGGACTTAGACATGACACAGAGTTAAATAACGGCTGCACTGTCTCTTTGAAAGTATTAATGTTATTATCAGACAGGCACCGACTGTAGTGGTATTTTTTAATGTTATTGTAGTTAGTTATTGTGCAATTAAATGTGATTAAATAATGGTGTTAAGAGGGGGTTTCGGGGGGGATTATTTAAGTTTTCTATATGCCGTATGTAAGTACAAGATCAAGGGTGTGATTAAGGCAGTGAGTGGGTTTATTCACCTGCTGAGTGAAACCAATTGATTCTAACAGTGAATTAAATGCAGAATTATATATATCACTTTCAACATCTTATCTTAACTGTCCTTACCACAAACTCAGTTAAGAATTCAGAGAACTCTGACAGAAACTCTGAATAAGGTGCAGGTGGACGATAAACAGTGACTATTAGAACTGGTTTCTGTGATTAAACTAGGATTAGATAGACTGAGGATAAGGCTTTCAAGATTTAAGTATTCAGGTTTGGGCTTGGGGTTAATTAATAGACTAGTATTAAAAATGGCTGCTCCTCGGGTGTCGTTACTGCCGACATGAATAGTAACTTCACTGAATTTACACTTATCTTTAGCCAGCAGTTTCAGATAAGATTCTATGTCGCCCGCTCTGGTCCCGGGAAAACACTTGACTATGGTTCACATTCCTTAAAACAGAGTCACCAATGACCAGAGTTTGCTTCTCAGCGAACTGAGTGGTGTGTGAGTGTGTCGCTGAGTGGGGAAAACTTGTTGAAAGTGTCAGGTGGTTGGTGATGAACTGGGCTTGTCTGTTCAGAACTACACCTCTTATTATGGACATTCAATCTCCCGGCTTCACGGGAGCTGCTGGGAAAGCTAATGCTACTGCTATGTGGTCCGCACCGGCTACAGGGGACTGGCTAGCTGATTTAGCTTCTGGTACGGAGCCGGGTTTCTACCTCGCCAAGTCTCGCCTCCATCCTGGCAAACACGCTACATTTATTACAAGTACTGTTATCGCTAAAGGAGGCAGATGAGCAGCTAAACATGTGTCACACAACACACATGTTGTTGTGTGGAGAAGGAGAGAGAGAAGCCATCGCTGCTAAGCTAACTGTTAAGCTAGGTAAAGTACAGAGTGTGAATCTACGTGAGTGATAGACTTAAGCGAAGGTGTGGCTAACAGAAGCTTAAAGCAATAAACGATGCTAGTTCAGAGACTACACTGTGACGTTAGATTAAGTTTTCCAACAGTAGAGAGCAGGAGAAACACACGGCGTAACACCAGCGCAAACAGGAAGTGACACAATACGTTACGTAAACCAAATGACGCAGCAGCGTTCCCTCTGCAGGTGACATTTGAATCCTAGAGAAGCAGCAAGTCTATTACACAAAATAATTTTCCAGGCACTGCTTTATTTTCTCACAGTGTATTGCATTATCAGTCACGATACTTTATGAACAACGTTTACAGAGAAAGACATTGTACAGTGGTGAAAATGTGTTTTATGGGCTTGGCTGAATGTTATAACATAGCATTGTTTTAATGAAAAACAACTTTGTTACCAGTTTGTTGCATGGTCATTGGTGCTGGGATGAAAACGACAGCAATTGATTTTTGGTATTTGGCTACTTATAAAGGGGGTGCAACATATTGTCTGGCATGTAATTTTACAAATGTGTGAACACATAAAAATGAAACATTTTTCTTACACTTTACAACAACTGAAAAGGGACGTGAACTTCCATTTGACATTTTTGTATGGACAGATTTTGAAAACAAACATTTTTAAAGGGAAGTCAGTGGAGCTTTGAAGCTGAATTAAAATGAGGGCCCTCAAGAACTGCTGGACCATCAAGCCCCTCAGCAGAGAGGAGCTATAAGCACAAACCTGATGACATGGCTTTATGAAAATTCACACAGGTTTTGAAATTATACTCTGCAAGAACAGAGTGAGCAATTTAGATTTGAGCAAAACGTCTCTGAAAAACAATCAGTGACTGCATTTAATTGTAGTGTAAATAGGGGAGTCTGTTGTTAAATGTAAGCATATTCATTTGGTAATTTGGATGAATTCCCCAAATAGCAATGATTTTTTTTAGTTAATAACAATAGTTTTAGAAAAGCAAAATACTGTATGAGAACAATACTACATTAAAATGCCATGAGCATAGCCACGATGAGAATTATTAAGCTAACTTGTATTTACAGAATTTCCTTTGGGCACAGTATCAACAGGTCCTGCTAAAATGCTACATAAGAAGAAAATTCCTTATTTGTAAATATTCCTTTTTTTCTTTTGACAACTAGTAAATAATGTGACAGTGGTCAGGAAAACTTAATGAGTAGTGCAGCAGCTACAGAAGTGGGAAGAAGCAGGAGGAGCTCCTGGGTGATGGATGATCATTACAGTGAAGGATGAATGTCTCTATTGTTAATAGATGTGCGTTGGATATTTAAAAACTGGCCTGCTGTAATATCTCATTTTAAACATGTAGTTTTGGCTGGTTTATACAAATAAAGGCATTGTTTTTTTTTTAAAGTTGTGTGGTACAAAGCACAAAGGCAAACAAACTAGTCAGACTATAACGGATCATATAACATATTCTTTATACCAATCATGAAACACGGTCTGACAATGCCAGATCCTGTATATAAATATGCTGCATTAAAAATGGATTGTTAACCCTGTTCCCAAAGAGAAGTGTTGCCTATTGAATCCTTCAGACCCTTGCAGTCGTATTCATGATCTGTTAACTCTAAGGTCAGGATTTCCTGAAGAGTATGTGAGTTCCTTTTGAACACAGCAACAGAGACAGTGAGTAACATGCCAATCAGTTGTGACAAAAATAAGTCGAATGCATCAGCTGAATGTGACTGTCTGGATTTACTTTGAAAAAAAAAAGGTCAGGTTTGTGGCTGAAAGGCTTCAAAAAGGGAGTGAGATTAAGACCAGGGTTAACAGTGATCAATAGAGTGCTTTTCAGAACTCCAAAATGGATCAGAGTTAGCTCCAGGGTTCCCACACATTTTGACCAATTCATTTTCAAAACTTTTCCATAACTTTTCCATAATACTTTACGGGCACACCAGTGTTAGTTGCCATGCTTGTAGAATCAGGCAAATACATTTACCTACCAGGCTACACTCGCACTTTCCCACTGCAACTATTTGTCTTTTCTTTTACTGCCAACTAGCAGCGTACTTGCGTATAACGTGACAAGTGAGTGACATTCACGCATCCCATCTTAAGGAACAGAAAGCTGATGAATGAATGATATCGGATTGAGCCATCCCTAATTCAAAACTTTTCCAAAACTTGCAACCAATTCCGTACAATCCGTTCCGTTCCAGGCCTGGAAAACATTTTTTTTTAAATTGGGAATTTCATGACTGTCGCTCTTCTCCTCATGGACTTGTAAGTGATTTGATTAGTACCGGTACATTATGTTAAATCATTGACCGACTAGAATAGGCATGATAGGTCAGGTTTTGCTTGATCGTACATGCATGTTCATCTGTGACAGCCAGTGCTGTTCAGGTACTGCATATTGGACCTTTAACTTTTAGGTTTTTTCCATCCAGTCATCTGGATGTCCCATTTCAGAAAGCTCTTACAAATGCAGCCGACTAACATTCCCTTTCATCCCCACAGTACAAAGGAACTAATAGGTAGACCCTTTCCAGCCTAACCTATCCCATCCCCCCACTGTATTACTTCATCTATAACTATCTATAACTTCATTCCTAAAACATTTTCTGCCAAAGCCTTGTGTGCATATGACACCTGCAATATCACTGGACAGCTTTTTTGTGATCCCCAATACAAGAAAATAATTGTTAATACATTTATTTACAACAGCGTGCAGTGAACGAGTAACCAAAAATACACTTGAAAATAGCAAAAGGTTTGTTGTAATGAATGTTGTAAAGAATTAAGCACATTATCTCTCAGATGAGGGAAGTATGAATATTTGAGCCTAGCATTTACTCTTCAAATATGGGACACAATAAAATGATTATCTATTATTTTTTTAAAAAAAAATTCCATTTATTTAATAAAATCATGAAATTCTTTTGGTGAGACCAAAGAACCTTAGGATTGATCACACCCTATCAAAACACTTTTCATGTTTGCATGTGGTTTTCCAGACATTTTCTGTTGAAATCTATGAACATATGAGACATCGCTCAATGGGGAACCATGGCTTTATTAATAGCTGTGTTACTTTATATTTGTTTAAATTTGGTAGAAGATATATATGGAATATTAGCAAAGGGAAAATAAGGTTTTATAGGTTGTTTTGTGTTTTGTGTAAAAAAGTTGCATCAATTTCTTTAGTGTAAGTAACCATTCTTGTCTGCAGTCATGTCACTGGTGTTTCCTTCACTTCGCAGTTAGTACCTGTGTTGTATGTGATGATATGCTATAGACGCTAATGATGTGTGTGTGTGTGTGTGTGTGTGTGTGAGATAGATAGAGAGAGAGATAGTATAGAGTTTAAGGGCCAGAAAACAAAACCTTTTTCCAAAAATACTTAAAAAAAAAGAAGTGAGCAAACTTTTAAGTGAACAAAGTGAGCAATACAGATATTAAATATAATTTTAATGAATTTAATACATTTTATAATATAAATAGAATTTGCTGTTTGTTCGTTTTGTCTCTGGTTCCCTGCTTCCTGGTGTCAGTGAGTCTTGTCGGTTTGTATGGTAACCCATGTCATGTCGATTCGCTATATGCTCTTGAATGCTCACCAACCTGTTCTTTGGTTTTTGATTTTGATTTTTTGTAACATTTGCCTTTGTCCTCTTTTTTTCCCTAGTTCCTGTTTTTTTCCTGAGCTCCACCTCGCCAGCTGGCCAGCCTCAGCGTTTTGTGTTTGATTATTCATGGACTGCTTTTTTTTTTTGGTTTAGCTTGTGTTAATCAATCCTCTTACTCCTTTTTACTACTATTTCCTCTTTTTGGTTCATCTTAGTTTTAGTTGATTTTTCCCTAAATCATGATAAAGACCATCTATATGGCGTCATAGATTGGGTCATATTATGAAATACCTCATTAGTTGAATGTCAGTGCACTCCTTGTACTGAACAAAGAAGGCAGTAACTTGTATTTAGTAACCCTGTGTTTATTTTCTTATTATTTTATTTTAGTGATAGTCCAACAGTAGTTTCCTGACTCATAGCAGCCTCTTATTCTGTGTTCCATTTAGATTGAAACTCGGGAGTTGGAACTGGAGTCGGAACCGTGTTCCAGTTCAGTCGGAAACGTACTGTATCTCTATATCTCATTGTAAGCAATGCATAGCAATGACAACGCTCTACATGGTATTTTGCACATACAAACAGTCTTGCAACATGTCCACAATTAAACTTAAAAATATGTGTATGATGGAGTTACTGTGAAACAAAAACGACAAAAGTGCTATTAAGAGTAAAAGTGGCACTTTTTATATGGAGGCAGCAATTTTGAAATCCCACAGTGGGATTGGTGAGGTTGCTATGAGTTTCTAAGTTGGTAATTCTGAGCTCCAACTGCAAATGGAAGGCACCATAAATAAAAAAACAATGATAGAATGATGCCCCTATTAGCTTTGCTGTGTCATTATAGTGAACTATATGAATGGCTTCTTTGTAACAAAGAGTGTTTTAAATGGGAAAATGATCTGTGTGCTGTACAAAACAGCACGCAGATCTCACCCGATCTTCTCAACCCCATCATTAATTCAGAAGCTATAATAAAAAAGTAAGAAAAACTTTTTAAGGTTTTCATATAAATACTCCTATTTCATATTAACTCTATGTGTTTCAAAGCTGCCATTCAGACTCTATATTGAAATAGACAGAAAATTCAAGATATTGCTGGAAAGGTGTTTACACATAAATTATTAGTTGCGTATTTTTTTTTTTTTTTTTTTTTTTGCACCTTTTCATTAACATGCATCACAACAGGAGGGAATTCAAGTAATTTAGAACAGGGAATTTTACAACTTGAAATTTTAGAGGTTAAACTAAACATTAAAGAAACTTCTATAACGTTTTTTATTTAACTTGTGTTATATTTTTTATATAACTTGGTACACATCAAAGTATAAAATGCAGCTGCTGGTAACATCAACCTTCACTGTTCAGTACAACTCATAATTTTACGCATTTTACAAATTTCTTCCATGCAGTAAAAGCCTCACCTCACTTGTTACAAAGCTGTGGGATGTTGCCTAGGAAAATCAAACCTTTTGAACAACCAAGTTGTTCGGATATGTGGTTGTAAAGTCATAGGTGCAAAGTTTGCATACCAAAGACAATATGAATAAGCAGCACAAAATGGTGAAAGATTCAGAGGTGAAGTGGCATGCACCCTCACTATTCACATCAACTGTGTCAAGAACCAGAACAAAAAAAAAAAAAGCTTGATTGGATGAAAAGAAATACCTGAGTCCAGAAAGACTGAAGAAAAGAGGAGAGCTTGGTTGGTTCGGGAGCTTCAACTTTACCACTTCATCACTTCAGGGTGGACCTCAGCATGTTCGTGCTGTACACATTTGCTAATTAGAATATTAACAATAACACACATTATAATTAGATCCAGGTTCGTGACTAAGTCGGAACAAGGGCGTTTCTGCTCGTGTGCGTGGGTTTAACAGGTATGAGAGTGAATGTTTGTCTCTGAGTGGCCCAGCGATGGACTGGCGGCCTGTTCAGGATGTACCCTGCGACTCTGCCTGCCCTATGTCATCTGGGATTGGCACCATCCACCCCGCAACCCTCATGTGGAGGATGAAGCAGTGACAATGGATGGATGGTTTCATCTGGTTAGAAGCAGAACTGCCCAAAGTGCCCAAAATATTCAAGCTGCCAAATCACTCAGAAATCTCAGGAAAAACAAATGTGTGCAAAGACCTCACATTTCAAGTGATTTCTGACATAAATTTCAGCTATTGCACTCTTCAAGAAAATCAGGGAATATACCTTTAGGAGTGGAAACATAGGATTACATTTGATATCACAGCTACAAATGCCAATACACCTTATTTTTTGCATTGCAAAATGATCGCTCGTATGGTAGCAAAGAGTAAGCATTTGCATTTTGTCCTTAAACGTTTGACAGAAACATCTCATCTGCGTAGCCTGGTGTCAAACATTTCTGAGGTCAGAGATGCCATGGTCACGTTCAAAGATGCTTCTGCAGTTATAATCATTTCCAAACATTATAAAATATTCATTCCAACATTTGCAAGTTGCAAGTGCAACTAATATTTTTAGCAACAGCTAAAATAAACTGCTGTGGGTGATGTTTGTTTGTTTGTCTAGTGTCAAAAGACAGATGTAGCAGAAAATGCTACATGAAAACTTTGACCTACATGAGTTTCAATTGTGTGTATGTTTCTCTTTGTTCATCAAAAATGAGTCAGCACAATAACGGTGCATTCAAACTGGACATGAAACAATGGTGACAACTTGTCTGTGGCTAATGCTAAAGCTAACCAGTAGCCAACAACCAAGCAAAATCTTGGTAACAAACAGCTTGAATCAAGTGATACAAAGACAGAAAGAAGCTGAAGCTATGCTGAAGTATTTGAATTGTTTTGAAATAAATTGAAAAGTATTTGAATTTGTCTGAAAAATAAGCTGAAGCCATGTTGCTGTGCTGACTTGAAGTAGTTGAAATGAATAGCTTGGGAAAGTATATGAATATGTATGAACAACAAGTTCAAGTGATCTGAATGTGTTGAACTGGATGTGAATTTAAAGGCATTAAGGTAGTTGGAAAAAATACAAATAGACTAAAATGTACATGAATTAGAATGCTGTTGAATGAATACTTTGACTATATTTGTTGAATAAATCTTTTAAAAATGTAAGCGCAATAACCTTTGGTTGGAATGAACCTTTTTTATGCAATAAACCTTCAAAACTATAAGTATTCAGACAGTAGTATTTTCAGTGAAATGTACCTTTTCAAATGTTGAGAGAGAAGGTCTATTTATGTGAAATTACAGTAGTATTTTGGGTTAAATTGCACACTATTTAGCTGATGTGAACCGGTGTGTGTGTGGGGCACAGAGACACAGACAGCTGTGTCCAATTAAGGTTGCCACGGTAACGGTGCCAAAATGTGTGCACGTGCTTGTGTGTCACACCTGATGACAGTAAAAAATACAGAGAAACACCTCTGAAGAACCGTCCAAACAACTCACTGTAAACTGTCCTATCGAAAAACTGAACACATCGTGAGCACCCTGAGAATGTCCTAAACAACATAGTATAAAATTAGTGTGAATTTAAAAATGTAGCGAGAGAAATAAGTGATTCAGTCTGAGATTTTGCCAAGTCTAAGGCGACAGTTATAATGGAGTCTTAGTCGGAGAGAAACTGGGTTTCCTTTCACTCTGAGTCTCTCTGAGCCTAGAGTATAAGTCTGTCAGCTTCCAAAATTACATCACAAGAAGCCCAACAAATTTTTGTTCATTATGATGTATTTTTTTATGTCTGTGGGACCAAAGGCTTGGGATTGAAAAGTTGAATCCATTAAATAATCTTGAAAAGTTTTGTCTACATTTTGAAATTGGAATGGTGTCTCTAGCTGAAAGTATGTTCGAGTTGAAAGGAGTTGAAAGATGCAGGAAAACTTGATATCATTTCATTTCCTATGGGGAAAATTCCACTGTAAATGTAAATTCGGAAAATGTTAAATATTTCGGAAAACTGAAGACATCCGATCTATTCCTAATCAAGCTGAGCGCGATGAAGTTTGAATGATTTGAATATCTTGAAAATTGTAGAAGGAGTTAGGTGCCAAAAAGGGCAGAGTAATAAGAAATTAAACTTAAAAAATTGTAGAAGAACATTACTGGGCATTCTAAAGAATTCGTAGAATTCTCCTGGGCATTCTAAAGAATTCGTAGAAGAAAATTACTGGGCATTCTAAAGAATTCGTAGAAGAACATTACTGGGATTGCTGCTTGCACAGCAATCGTACTAATAATAAGAAGTTAAGTAATAAAGAATTCGTAAAAGATCATTACTGCTGTGCTGTGCAAGCAGCAATCCCACTCCTCCTTATTTGCCTATTCTCCTTATTTGCCTATTCTCAGCATAGTTTGTATTGAAATAAAATTGACATAGTCTAATGATTGCTCCTAGCCTGGCTAAACAGCTGAGTCTGGCAAGGGCGCTAGTTTGGCCAACTGAATCTCCTAAAAAAGGAAACCAGTTATAAACAACTGATGTCTAGCAACTTCTGTATACATGCAACATTAGCGGCCACAAAAGAGCAGCTGTCTTTTGATTTGGTTGGACTTTCACGGGGCCCCCCCGGAACAACTTGTTAAACATCTTTACTAGATAGCCATCACGCCTCGGTTGGTCAGCATACTTCATCTGGATCATTGGTCTGATTGGTTGTAGGTCAGTCCAATTGCATACAGAGGCATTTAGTTCTATCTGCTGGTCACCTCTTAGAAGTGGGAGGTGACTACAACCTTTCCAGACTCAATCTCATTTCTCGTTAGTTCCTCCTGAAGCCAACCAGGAAACACAAATATATTGGATGAATGGATGAATGGATGTCTATAGAAACTGGATTTATAGCATCAGCAAACATTTTCCTGAGGAGTTAATGGCCTCAATGACTACTTTCAGCTCCTCTTTATTGAAACAAATTCATTGTCACTTTTGTAAATTGTGATCTAATTTATCAAAAGAACAAGTTACATTACATTTGGTTCTCCAGTTTTCTCCCACAGTCCAAACTGATGTTAATGTTAATTGGACACTCAAATACTGTAGGCGAATGTGAAAGTTAATTTTTTTTTTTTTCATCTCAATACAGTATGTTGGTCCTGTGATGGACTGGCATCCTGTCCAGGGTGTACCCCACCTTTCGTGCTATGTCAGATGGGATAAAGTGGTAGACAATGAATGAATGAACAACTATTTACAATGGTTTATTTATAACTATATATGTGTTTGCAACTGTAATGGTTAGGTTGCAAACACATACAGTACACAGCATGTGCAGTAACAGGGATCAGATAGGTAAAAGAATGGATGGTGCTACGCACTAGAGTTTGTTTACGAGGAGTTGGGGTCGCAGTTGATTTGTTTACTGCTCTGAACAAAAAGTCTCAAGAAGCACAGACGTTTAGGAATGCCACCCTGTTGGACAAAAGAGTCAGCTTAATGGACACACAGAGTCAATTGCCTGCCCCCATATGAAGTATAATTTTTTTGATCTCCAGCCAGCATGTCCATGTGGGTCCCATGACGGTTCTATTTGAGCTAACAATATGTCCCGTGTTTGCCCACTTCAAGCCCATGTTCACATAGTACCATTTCCAGGCTACATGGGTACTACATGGGTACTAGGTGGGCATGGGCTTGAAATGGACAAATTATGCAGGTCCCATGTTGTTTGGCTTCCAATGTGGCCGAACAGGGTTGAGCCACCATGGAAACCACAGTCAAACCCGCTTGGGACCCATATTGGCAGCTCAAGTATAATCCTTACAGGCCCACATGAACTCGCTGACTAGGATATATTTTGGTAATATGTCAATTAGTTAAGTGTCATTCCAGTGCTTTTTATGGGTCATAAATCTAATCATGTTGAGGAATTTTAAATTTGGTGCTAAATGAGATTGAACAATATCTTAAAATGACTTTGCCATTCCACAGTGCTGGCAGAAAAAAACAAGGCACTGCCATTATTAATTTGTATTTACATTTATTTTAGTTGTCTTTCTGCCATTAATCTTTGCTGAAAAGCTGTCATTTCTGGTACAAGAGCAGTTCTGCTTTTGTGAAATGTTTGCATGTGTTAAACTTCAGCTACCCTTCATGAAAGACAAACTGTTTTTATAAATACAGATAACCTATCCAATAAACCAGATTAAAAAGGCCAAAAGCAGTAGGGAAAAATATTCTTGAGTAAGAATCAATCTTGGAAACCCGTACGTGCATCCTGTTTTCACGCCAGGCGCCTGAGCGGCAGTCGTCGAAGCAGCAGAAGAAGCTGGCACAGTCTTTTCCATCCAAACACTCGTAGGCATAGTCATCCTCCTCATGATACGGCACAATGTTGTTCATTTGCAACAGGGATGTTCCAGGTCGGATATTCACCATGCTAGATGCTTTCTGCTGTGGAGGAAAACACAACTGTTTCACATTCATGTACAGTTGCTGATGAAATTATTAGCCCCCCATGAAAATTTCATTGTTTTAACAGAGCAAAGAATTTTCAAACATCCTAGTTTTATTTTGGATGCTTCCATTATTTGACATTGCACACAGAAATGAAATTATTCCACTAAATCTAAAAGCTACCAGGGTCAAAATTATTACCCCCCTTACGAACTGACCTTCTTATTGAGCCATAACACAAACTACTGTTGTCCAATGATGTGCTTAACTGTGTAATGCTCACAACTTTAAAAATCAAATTAAAACTGAGGGTTATCTCCCAATTTACATATGTTATAAAATGCCAAAAACAAACAAAATCAGTTTAGACTTGAGAAAAATTATTGTTGATGCTCACAAATCAGGGTTTACAAGGTTATTACAGCATTTCCAATTGTCAAGAACTGGAATGAGAAGCATCATCAAGAAATTCAAAGAGAGCCAACTTAAGATCTTTGGCCACAGAGACATCGCTTGTGTTTGGGGAAAGAAGGGAGAGGCGTATAACCCAAGCAGTATAACCCGAGTAATATGCTGTGGGGATGCTTCAGTGGGTCTGGAACTAGGTGGAAGGAATGATGAAGAATGAAGCATATGTGAAGATTTTGAAAGAAAATCTGAAGCAGTCAGCAGCAAAACTGGGTCTGGGTCATCGCTTTGTCTTCCAACACAACAACAACCCAAAACATACATTAAAAACAGACATTAAAAAATAAAGAAAAGACATATTACCTGTGGTAGTTGTGTGTTATTGTTGGCTTTAGCCTTCTTAGTCTGTCTGTTGCTGGTGAAGTAGTGCAGCGTGCCATACTCCATGAGTGCAGCGAAGGTGAAGATGAAGCAAACAGAGACAAACAGGTCCATGGCAGTGACATAAGAAACCTTGGGCAGGGATTTTCTGGAGATAGTACTGAGAGTTGTCATGGTGAGCACTGTGGTGATACCTAAATGGGGTTGTCACATTCCAAAAAAATGGAATAAAACAAAGGATTACATTTAATGAATATTTAAAGTGAAAAAAAGTAAAAACAAGCCAAGTAAACAGAAGTTAAGTGTGTTTTTTTTGTCCAATGTTATTGCACTATTATTTAATTAATTAAATACACAAATATGACAAGCACCCCTCCCTATTTATAACATACTTGGCACATTAGTAATGAACGGATTATGGCTTGTACAGTGAAGAGATGATTAAAGTGTTACTAACTGTCCTGAAGGCCCAATGCCTGATTTTTAAAAATTCCAAAAAAGTGGGCTGAGAGCTGAGGGGGGGAGGGGGGGAGGGAGGGAGGGAGGGATGGGGAGAGGGAGAGCAGCCTCGAGCCTCTCAGGCTCTTCAAGTGCTGAAGAGAAAGGCGAGGAAGCGACAGCTCTGGCGTTTATAATTAGATACACAAATATGACAAGCACCCCTCCCTATTTATAACATACTTGGCACATTAGTAATGAACGGATTATGGCTTGTACAGTGTAGAGATGATTAAAGTGTTACTAACTGTCCTGAAGGCCCAATGCCTGATTTTTAAAAATTCCAAAAAAGTGGGCTGAGAGCTGAGGGGGGGAGGGGGGGGAGAGTGGGGGTGAGTGTGTGATCTTGTAGTAAAATCTGACACCGACTTGCAGCTGTTTAACAAGTTGTTCAGTGAGACTAGCCTCTATTATCATTCACACTTCCAGTGGTGGAGAAAGAAAGGTGATAGGTCCAGAGTTTATAAAAGGAGGGTCAATACTAGAATATATACTGGAATATATTGCACCTAGAGATGTGCGTGCTGGGACAGCATCCTTGTTGATCCAGAAGGAGACCCAGGATAAAACCACGATCATACTGCAGGGGATGTAGGTCTGGATGGTGAAGTAGCCCATTCTTCGGCTCAGGTCAAAAAAGATGGTCATGATGACATATTCCCCTGCAAATTTAATGATAAGACATTTTAAGAGAGTTGGTCTTTTGAAATATGGTTGTCTCAGTTACTGTCAGATAGCACTGACTGTGTGGTGTAACTAAATAAACTAATAATAACCATAATAATAATACATTAATGTATTGATGATGAAAGCGTTAATTTAGTTAATGCGCCCATGATAAGATTTGTTTCTGGTTGAATAAATAAAGACGGAAGGATGGAAGTGAAAAACATATTAGGATGATTTTCCTAATTAGCTTTCTCTCTCTCTCTCATTTCAAGTAAAGTACGTTTTTCTTTTCCTGATTTAGAAATTCAAGTGAAAAAAATATTACTACTCAAGGGTTAATATTCAAGGGTTTGAAACAAAACTCTCCAAAACAATTTCTGTTTGTTTTTGTAATACTGATTTTGGCCATTAGGAGGTGCCAATTCAAACGAGAAAAGGGTGAGTTGTGCTCAAGTGCATATCTTTTGTGTGGTACCTGGAAATATATTTTCTTTCGATATGCTGTTGTTATATCATGACTGACTGACTCACCCTTTTCATTGTTTCCCCTTATTTTATGCTCATCTTTCATTTCAAATCCACAGGAGCTACATGTGCCTTACACCACAGCCTAAATGAGATTGCACAGAGGTCCATTGGGTTAAATTTTTTTTCTTTCTCTTTATCTAACTCTTTGCAGTTGTCATAAACAAAAACTTCAGAAAATTACTTTTTTACTCAAAAAAAATATCAGAAAATCATCTTTTTTTATTTGCCTTTCAGGAACTCTGTAAATTAAGGTCATAATAAGATTAAATTGTCATCTGAAATATGAATTCTTGAAATACCATTAACAAATATCAATTAACAAATGTAAATTGACAAATGTAAATTGAAAGTCTGACAAGACTTGGCCATTATCTCTTACCTGACTGGGTATGTGCCACATCTGAGGTGTTCCTCAACCCTACAAAGGCAAACTGGTAGAGTCTCCAGTAGCGCTGGTCTGCCACCTCTACCGCCCGCCTCTGCCACCGGTACATGATTTCATTTTTGGGATACCCATCTACAGAAACCCCCCGACACAGAAAAATAGTAGATTAACCAGAAGCTTTGGTACAGTTGACATAATGCCATTGACTGCCCTGCACACCACAAGGAAACACTGTGCCATAGCAAAGCAAAAGGTGCATTCATGATGGATCTGACCTTCCCAGTCTCTCAGTCTAAATTTCTTCAAATGATCCATAAGTTTTGAAATATGATTATCTTTCTGTATACTCCATAATATGAACTGTAAAAATTTTCTCTGACTGGTAGTCCTGCAGTAGTCTGTAGTGGGCAGGTGAGCCTTTTTGTACAACACAGTGTGGATGTACTTGCTCTACCTGAAAAAGGAAAGAAAATTCTCCATCATAAATATGTAGAGTGTAGTTTGTTGAGGCAACAGCATTTATTTGGCGTATCTTTGTCACAGGCTTTTCCTGAATAGGATTTTTTGCACTGCACTGTACTTTTATTAAACATGTTTTAGTTTTAAAATTCAAAATTTTAATTACTCTATTCCATTCTTTTAAATGCCCATGTTTGTATTATCTCTTGTTGCTTTTCTGTCTTTTTTAAGCACTTTAAAAGTCTTGCTGATAAATTGGATGATTTATCATTTTTCATTTGCATAAATTCTTTTACTTAGTGTGGGACAGTATGGACAAAAGTTTATATTATGATATCTTAAACAGCTGCAACTTGGTGTTGTATACCACGTTCATCTGGGTTGAGTTTGTATGTGTGTGCTTCTATTGAGTGCATGGGAGTGATAGAGGGGGAAAGGGTCCCCCCTTGAACAGTCTTTTACTGTGCCATGTTCTGTTTTTCACATACCAGTCTTGCCGTATACGAAAAATACATACCATGAAAAAATAAATACTGTTACGCAACTAGCACATTTGCCGTGCAACGAACCCTCCCCCAACAGCTACTCCCGGTCATGGGTGTGAACATTCAACCTGAAGAAGAAGAAGAAGCTGAATTGCTTCTGCCATTACAACTATTGTATCTGTTGAGCGCAACATGTCTCAGAAGAAAGGTTCAGTTCATTGTTGCTCTGTTGCTGGTTGTCAAAAACAACACCAGACGCTTCATAGACTCCCTTCTAATGAGGAAAAAAGAGCAGAGTGGATATCTTTCATTTTCGATAGTAATATCCCTGCTAAGCTTCCTGAAATGCTGTTTGTTTGTAGCAGTCACTTTGAAGTGAATAGTTATACAAACTTTGGGCAATACAACGCGGGACTCATCAGCAGGAAGCAGCTCCAACAATCTGTAATAGATTTCCTGAAGGTAATGTAAGTATTTCCAAATGAAGTAATAATGTCTTTGTGGCCTGACTGCTTCTTGTCTTGAATAGCAATAGCTAACGACGGCTAATTGCAGCCTCATTTGAAAGGCAGCATGTGTGTTTGCCTTTTCTGTTTGTCTCAGCAGTGGTAGAAAATGAGTGAGTGAGAGTGAATGTTTGTCTCAGCTCCATGATACTGTTTACAAACACACCGCTGCATGACGTGTGTGGAAATGTGTGTATTTTTGTGTTGGCTTGAATGTCTCGGGTTAGCACATATGCTAACTACTATGTGGCAGACAGAGATCAGTCTGTGTTCATCTCAGCAGCAGTAGGAAATGAGTGAGCGCTTGTCTCAGCTCCACGATACTGTTTATAAGCAAAATGCTGTACGACTTGTGTGGAAATGTGTGTATTTTTGTGTTGGATGGTGAGTTTCTCGGGTTAGCACATATGCTAACTGCTGACTGCGGCAGGCAGAGATCATGTGTGCTTTCTATTTGTCTCGGCTTGCTGTTTTAAAAGCGAACCGCTGCATGAGCTGTGAGAAACTGTGTGCATAGGGATAAACTTACACTAAAATGGTTTATTTTACATGTAAATTAAATGACGCAGGCACTCAAACTGACGCTCCTGTGGTTCGGGGGGGCGAAGCACTGAGCAGCAGTTAGTCTGCTTGTAGCTGGCCAATCACAAGCGAGTGGGAATGCGCTTGGTAGCTGGCCAATCGCAAGAGACTCAGTGTTCTGGGGGACGAGCATTAGGTCCGACACAGAGCGCCTGTTCAAATGCTGTCAGAGATGAGCAAGAAACTGGCTTAATCTGAAGAGATTATGAGGTTTTTGGCCATAAATATTATATTTAGTTTATCTAAGTAGACATCATTAATCTTGATATTTGGTTCAAAAAGACCATTCTATGTCTCCTTTAAAAGCGTATGAATTACTGACACCTGAACCTGCCACAGACATGAAGACTCACCCATGGTGAAAACATGGCTGCCAGCAGAGACACAAAAATGTCTAATCATGGTATTTTTCAAACCTTTAACAGTTTCACAGTATACAACAGTATTTTTTATGCATGAGCATGAATGATTCCTCCAGAGGCACATGTGAGTGTGTGTGTCTGCTTGTATTAAACGTGTGAGAGAGAGGGAGCAGTGCAGCTGAGTGTGTGTGTGTGTGCGTGTGTGTGTGTGTGTGTGTGTGTATGCTTGTATCAGGCAAGAGAGGAAGCGGTGCACATGTTTTCGGCTAAGTTGCTGTAGTAAAGTGCTCATTGCTCCAGTTACTACCACAATTACTCCTTCAGCTAAGCCCTTAGCATGTGTGGTATAGCCACACATGCACACATGGTATAGCCTGTGTTTTCTATACAAGGTATAGCCTGTGTTAACCATGTTATTCATATGCAGGTCTTGTGGTACAAGAAAAATATCATAAAACTAAAAAGAAAACAGTTTTTGGTATGAACCGGTATATTGCCCATATATTATATAACTTAATAAAATCTACACCTGTCTATTTATATCTTTGTATTACTTCCTGTCTAGGGGTCACCATAGAAAATCACCGCCTTTTTCAGTGATCTGCATATTTCATTTGGTAGATGTTTTTTTTTAATGCCAGATACCCTTCCTGATGTAACCATCACATTTATTGGCTTGGGACTGGCACTAAGAGTGAACTGGATTGCTTCCCAGAGTCCATAAGAATAGAATGGGAGGCAGAGCCTTCAATTACCAGGCTCCTCTCCTGTGGAACAAGCTTCCAGTGTCGGTACAGGAGGAGGACTCTCTGTATTTAAACTTAAAACCTTCCTTTATGATAAAGCTTATAGTTAGATCTGGCTCAAGGAAACCTGAACCACCTCTTGGTTATGCTGCTATAGACCTAGACTGCTGGGGGATTTCCTGTGGTGCACTCACACTCACTCTCTCACACTCACTCTCTCACACTCAGGGTATGAATGTGACTTAATTATGTGTCATTAACCTTATTTTTTTCTTCCTTCCCAAGTCTATGTCTGTTTCCTTCCATCCTCTCTCTCCCTCTGTCCTCATTTTGCAGGCTGCAGGATCCAGATCCAGTTTTGATTATATTATTATTATTACCACTAACAATAAAACTGCTGTCATTATTGTTTTGACTATAAGTTCATCAGTATAGTTTCTTATCAATAATCTCTGCTGCTGCTTGTATAAATGACACTGTAGTTCTATAAACATGACATAACTGACAGATAGTGCTTGCTCATTGTGTGAACTGTTGGGTTGCTTTTCTCTGTAATATTGTAAAGGTTTTGGCCTTACTATGTACAGTGCCTTGAGATAATGTATGTTGTGATTTGGCGATATACTGTACAAATAAAATTGAATTGATTGAAATGGTTGTTTGTTTCTTTATGTTTACCGTGCAGTGGACTAGTGACCTATCCAAGATGTACCCTGGTTTATGTCAGCTAGGACTGATGCCTCAGCTGCCCCTTCACGTAGAGGACAAAGTGGCAGAAAATGGATGGTTGGTTGATTTTACTCCAGCTTCCAGATATTAAAAGGTTCATTTCGTGATGTTTCATTGAATAGTTATATACTCAATGCTGCCATATTTTTTATTGCACCAAAAATATGAAATACACATATTTCAGATGTAGTAGATTCTTTCCTCTTTTTTGTACATATATATGGAAAGGTGGGTGGGGATCCTCAGTATATACAATTGTGAAAACATGGGCCCATTAAGATAAGGTTGGGAACCACAGATTTAGCCACATTCAGAGGTGGTCTGGTATAAATAACCTCTGAATGTGGCCTAGAAAACCTAATTGTTGGTCTGTTACAAACTCTTTTGGCAAGATGGACACAAATTAATCATTGAATCAGTAGCAACTGGGCCTGTTGTTTTATTGGAGATGTTTCACCCTTCTTTAGTTCTTCAGAACTCTCTCCTCCGAGGGACTTCTTCAGAACTCTCTAATCCAACTGGGTTCTTCAGTTCTCCACAACTTTCTCATCCAAGGGGCTTATTCAGTTCTTCGGGGAAATTAAACAGCTAAAGAAAACTGTTTCCATCCATTTGCTACTTATTCAATGACATTTGCAGACCCAATCAGATTTTCTTTGGATTTTCAGCCTAATGACCAAGGGAAGTACTTTGCTTCCTTCCAATAAAACTTTGCATATGTTTTTTGAAAGTAGAAATACATTACTCTATATAATTGTAAACCAAGACGTGAGATCTCATCACTAAGGCATCATATTGCCATGTGTGAACTGGCAATATAATGCACTTTTTCTTGTGCACTTGGTCATGGCTTGTGCTCATTTGGTGACATTTTGTGTGTCTGTGCTGGTCTTGACATCTGTCCTCAACTCTGTGGAATGGTCTATGTATTTTTCACTCGTGTGGAAGAGTAGGTTAATGAGAGGCTAAAGCACAATGCAAGAGACAAATGAAGGATGACACAGACAGCATGAATTAGACTGGGATAGGATGCATAATACATTAAGTCTGTCAGAGACGATGGGACTGGGTGACCTGCTCTCTCTGCTGGTGGAGCTGATGGTTGATTGGTTTAGAGAGGGCAGCTTCAAGCAGATGGGTCTTTTTACAAAGAGAAGAAACAAAGGCATAGCCACGAGGCTAACCCCACATAGAGGCCCCTGTGTGGGCAAGTTGAAGTCGAGATGACTGGTTCAAAAATGGAAGGGAAAAATGTTTGACCACCTACAGCTTGAAAACTCCAGGGGGCATGAGTGTTCATCCATTGGAAAGTTATGCAGCTTAAGGTAACACTCCGCATTAATAGTCAACCTGACAAAAAAAGAATTGTGACAGAGAAAAAGCAAGTCTCAGCAATGTTTGTTTCCCTCCCAAATGTGACTGAACATAGTAAACTCTGTGATAATTCCAACAGATGCACAAAAAAACATGACAATCAGACTGTGTTCTGACAAACTGGGGTTTGCTAAATAAGAAACTACATGAAATAAACACAGATGCACACACTAAAGCTGCACAAACAACACATATTTTTGAAGAGTTGATATAGTGTTGAAAAATGTCAGCCAACCGGCTGCATAAACATCCTACCTTAGTGTGTACATGACTCTCCCATTGTTCCATAGCCTCAGGAGGCGATTGGGAGTGGTGATCCAGTGGGCATCTGATTTGCGTGAATTCCTGAAGAATGTGTCAGGAATCCAGATTTTGCCAACCATGTTACTGTTGAGCATGAGCAGCTTCATCGAGCTGTTGAACTTTAGTCGGCTGTCGTACCATGTCTGGGCAAAGAAGATGTCAATGGTGTATTCCTGTAACAGAGATAGTTCATTTAAAAAAAAGGCTTAGAACAAGTTCAATCAGGGAGACGTCAGGCTTCCACTGACATGCATCACAAAGTGTGTCATAATTTTCGAAGGTGCACAAAAAGAAAATCTGCATTCATGTGTTCTTTTTTCAAGCGCTGTAAACTAAATATATTGAGTAAGTTCACTAAGATACGCGATGTTGTTTTGGTACTGGTTCAATTTATTATATATTATTATAGGGTTGATGCTAGCATAGTGGTAGAGCGTGTCCTCTTTCAAGTGGAAGGTTGTGGGTTCCTGACTCCACTAGTTTACACACAAATGTGTCCCTGGGCAAGACACTTAACCCCGCTTTGCTTATGAATGTGTCAGTCCGATACTAAGGTGGAGAAAATTGTTGCTACCCTACCATAAAGAAAGAAAAAAAAACTGAAATGTAACTAGTGAAAAATCAGACACTCATCTTCTACCACTTTAATCTCCACGTAAGGGTCACAAGGGGCGCTGGTGCCTAATCTCAGCTGACATAGGGTGAAAGGCGTGGTACACCCTGGACAGGTCGCCAGTCCATCACAGGGCCACACATAGAGACAAACAAGCATCCACTCTCACATTCACTCCTACGGCCAATTTAGAGCATCCAATTGGCCTAATTCCCAAATCTGCATGTTTTTGGACTGTGGGAGGAAACCAGAGAACCCAGAAAAAACCCACACACCCACAGGGAAAACATGCAAACTCCATGCAGAAAGGCCCTTGTTCCCACTGGGTCGTGGACCCAGGTCTTCTTTAAAGGAAAGCGTGCTAACCAATACACCAACCGTGTGGCCGGAAAAAAAATCTGACATTGCTTTTGAAATGTGGTTCGGAAGAAGAAACAGAATTACTAATGAAACTGGCCTGGACAAATATTAATAAATTAAATTCATATTTTGTTTTTGTTTTTTGAGATGTGTCGCTGCCATCACATTTTACATGAAATGGTAAAATGCAAGTTTCACCATCTGATGTGTTATTTGTTCTTTTGGGAATAAAATAAAATAATCTCGTTTATGAGATTTGCAAATCATTGCATTCTGTTTTTATTTACATTTTACGCAGCATCCCACAGAATTGGGATTGTACATGTGACTTTCTTTTCTGCAACTCCTAAAATGATTTACAAACCAGCCATTTCCAAGCGATATATGATAAATTAATGCACTGTTGAAAAAATATACACATGTTAAATATCTGATTTGGATATCTGATTTGTGAAAACAGAAAATCCTCTTTACACTTTTGGGACTTGTGATTGCTGAATCACTGAAATTATGGAGGACACCGTGGAAAATGAAGATACTCCTTAATGTGGCTAAAAGGTGTGATGCAGACATAAATCTTAAGTAAAAGCCTGGGAATAGATCAGCTAATTTATTTGGTGAACACCCCATAAATTTGTATCTCTGAAACTTACTGCTCAGTAATAGGGTAGTATTTTTAAGAGGAGGTCCTAAATGAGGGGCAGCAGTGGCTCAATTGCTAGAGTGGCTTGTGTTTTAACCAGAAGGTCATGTGTGAAAAATACCCAGTAGACATCATACATACAGCTGTACATGTGAATGCCCTTGTGAAGTGGTACAGTGACATGTAAATCAGCAATAATATAGTGCATTTATTTAATTTTTTTTGACAGCACTAATATTTTAATTTAATGTTAAGCATTAAAATTTCATTTTGTGCATCTTCCTGACCCCTGCTTTATGTCATAGCTAATGGGGATCTTAATAATTCTACATACAAATAAATAAACAATTAAATAAATGTGAAACTATGTGTAAATTACAATGGTAATTACCCTTATGTATCACACACACTTTTTTGTGTGTTGTTAATACTATTCTTAGGCAAAGGTTGTCATGTTCCACATCTGGCTTGGGTTGCCTCTCCGCTCTTTTTGGTTTAGTTTCTGTTTTATTTTGTAAGTTACTAGTGATAATATTTATTATTAATTATTATTATTCTAATTAATTGTTATTATTATTATTGTGGGGCTTGTTCCTGAAACAGTATGGTTCTTTCACATTGTTTGATTAAACTATTATCAACTATTCTTTTACAATTTACAATTTAACACTAGTAAGTACATTTTAAGTAAGAAAACAAATTGAGGGAAGGCAGTCTCACCATGTTGATGGGGTCCACTGGTCCAATGCTGTTGACATACACAGCTGTTTCAATCACTGTTGGTCTCACTGGAATATAAAAGAAGATAAACATCCCTGATATAGACATCAACAACTTGCAGTACTTTCTTTATTCAACTGTTGAATAAATAATCTTTTTTCATAATCAACCAGTTTCAGTGTTTGTTTGTTTTTTTTTTTTTTGTTTTTTGTTTTTTTACAAAAACAAGTTATGTAATTTTTTAACTTCTTAAAGAAACAGTACGTGAACTTAGCACCAAATGTGTTGAAAAATATGTAGCCTTCCTTTAGCACCAAAGTCAGGTCAATTTTATTTATATAGCCCAGCATCACAAACAGGGCTTTACAGTCAGCAAGTGACACCCTCTATCCTTAGACCCTCACATCGAGTGAGGAAAAACCCCACAGAAAACCCTTGTAAAGCGAAAAAAGACACAGAGAAGAAGAGAAGTTTCTCGGTCCAGGGGCTGGATCCTCCTAAGTGTGGATTCGTCATCCGGATGTCGTCAAAATGCGTCACAGCACCGTGCAATGGGCTGTCACTCATCGACTCCTTCTCATGCGGCTGACAAATGCGGCCGATGTTTGCCCGTTTTTGAAGGATCCATTTGTGTATCGTTCACAGCGGAGGGCTATCGCAGAAATCTTTGCATGCCAGCGGCAGAGCTTTTTTTTTCCTGTGTTCTCTCGACATGAGAACTGACTTGGTAGGGCCTGGATAATACTAAACAAAACAAAAATGCAAAACAAGAATAAATAAAATTAACTCAATAAAAATAACAATAAAAATAAAATATAATTATGATATAATTATGTATATTTCATTTATTTGACCTGGTCAAACCTGTATTAGTTCTAATATTTCATGTCCAAAATTATCTGCTCTGAATAATCAATAATTATAGAGTTGACTGCACTGGTTAGTTGACTTACATATATGATGTTGTTGTTAAAATATTGTTTTAGAAATAATGTTTTATTCTATCTGTTGTTCAAATCTTAAATCTGTGAGGAGATAAGTTATATTTGTAAATCATATCCCAGGTTGGTCACACTTAAGGGACATTGTTTGTCTTGTCCATGTTTGTCTCTCAGCCTGTGATACATCACACACCAGTGTCATCTACATTTACTCCAGTATTACATGAAATATTTAAAAAATAATATTAACTGGAGGAGCCACCAAAAGTAATAAATAATCACAAAACTCATAAACTGGTGCAACAAAAATAGCTGACAAAAACACAAAATAATACATTTTAGTTCTATAATTATGGTAAAAAATAAAATATAATTTAGATATATTTATTTTACATCAAATATGTTTACATTTAACAGATTTTTAGAATGTTTTGGAGAATGTCAGATTTCAAGGAGCAGAAGAACTGTGATTCGGGACTTTGAACTGTGGAGGGAAGTATTTAAGCACTCGGTGTGCAGCCTGCCGGAATTTATTAGGAGAGGAAGAAAAGGAAGGATTCCTCGAGTAACTTGAGTAACTCAATTACAAAAAAATGATCAAAGAATTTCCTCTGTTTAATTAAATTTAAAGCTCACGTTTCGCACGGTGTCTTTTTAGTGTGATACAACATGCTTACGTCACAGGCTATGCGTCCCCTACAAAGCAGAAGAAGACCGAAGTGGGCTTTGGGTCTGTCAGCACTCAGGAGGAGATGACTGCGTTGGCTGCACACTTATGAGCATCCAGCCCCTGGATTAGGACACAGCTAAAGAGTGACAGTGCTCGCTGCATAATGGCTGTTCCTCCTATGGCATCATAACTAAGCAATGGTTCAGTTGACTTGAACCAGCCTTAAAGGTCACATAGAATGGTCTTTTTAAAGCAAAAATTAAGATTACTGATGTCTACTTAGATTAATTGAATTATATTTATGGTCATAGTCTCTTCAGATTAGGCCAGTTTATTTCCGCTCTCTGCCAGCCTCTTAACAGTCACTCTGTTTCTGAGCTAATGCCCGCCCCCCAGAACACTGAGTCTCTTGTGATTGGCCAGCTACCAGCTGACTGACTGCTCCGCTGTGCTTCTTCTTATTTTTCTTCAGGTTGAATGTTCATGCCCATGACCAGGATTAGCTGTTGGGGGAGGGTTCAAATGCATGGCAAATGTGACTGTAACTAAACTCGACTTTTCAAAACCGCTTGTTTGAGGTCAGGTAAACAGAGAGGCCCTTCTATTAAAGAGCTTTATTTAAATGTAGGGACAGTGTCTGCCTTCCAGACCCACAGTGGGAGAGGGGCTTGGTAACTAAAAGCTCTGCCTCCCATTCTACTCAGTACACATAACCCACAGTCATTTCTACCGACCACCAGAGGTTTTGCTTTAAGCACCGAAATTCATAGGACTGCGGTTACATACAGACGTACAGCAAAATTATAACAGGCCTAGCTACTGGAGATGCACTGTTTTATCCAGACTTTGCGGGCATCACCAAACAAATTAACATGTGGCATCATCACACAGATCATTTGCTGTCAGAATACGCAGGGTGGATGGTTTTTTAAGTTAAAATAGAGTTGAAAAACAACAGGGTCTATTTCGGGGGCTCCTCAGTCTTTCTTTTATTCTTCTGTGGATTCCTTACGACTGGTCCACAGACAGATCAGGAAAGCGCTGATATGTGAGGTTATGGATGGTTTTTTTAAAGGCTCTGTGACAATGATGCTTTTCCATTGGAGCCACTCCAATTTACAGTCTTCCCCAGGTCTGTGTTGAAGGCGAGGTGACGTCTGACATGTTAAGTGGCAGCCAGCGGTGATTCTGGAGGAGGATTTTCTAGCCGCTGGAGAGAAAAAGCTTCTTGCATTTGGTTAAGATGCTGAGCGATGCCGTCCAGCCCTTCCTTCAGTTCAGTGAGGTCGTTGTGGTGGTCGTTGTGGAGAGCATCATTAAAGAATGTGCCGCACCATAGATCAGGAAGTATTTTGGGTCAGCCATAGAAACATTTGAATAGACCCTACTGTATTGTGGTGGAGGAGTTTGTGTGTCCCAATGATCCTAAGAGCTCAGCTGTCTTTATGCCCCTGGTAGGGTTTCCCAAGGCAGACAGGTCCTAGGCGAGAGAATGGACTAAGGGCAGTTCAAAAAGACCTTCTATAATGAAAAATACTATATAAATGGACCACATTCTCCCTCACATCCTTTATGCACAGGTGCTTCTGATTTCATCCTGTTACTCACAATACTTTTTTATGTGGTGATCTGTGCACACTACTCATCTTTATTACACTCTCATTTTCTACCGCTTTATCCACCAGGGCCCGCAGGGGGCGCCGGTGCCCATCTCCAGCCAACACAGGGCGAGAGGCAGGGTACACCCCGGACAGGTCGCCAGTCCATCACAGGGCCACACAGAGACAGACTCTTTATTACACAGGGCTTGAATATAGGTTACTAAATATGAGTGTCTTTATTAGTGGAAAAATATGTTTACCTTACCCATAATGCCCACCAAAGCCCTCGATGCTTATGGCTGAAAGGATGGCGGATGCAATGTCCTTAATAATATTGGTAACTTCCTCCCAGGCTCCTTTTGCATCAGTTTGCGTGACCATATATTCGGCCACTGCGAGCTTGGACCTCCCAGACCTGAACATCAGCTTCCTCCTGAGAAAAGTTTGGCCGTCTGATGCTGCTGCAGTCTCCTTCGTCCTTGGCGAAATTAAACTTGCACTGCGCCTCGCTCGCTGCGCATTTAAAGGTGAGGAGAGGAGCTCATTTGATTGGTGAAGGTTTGGCACGGTTGCGTTCAACCCAGTCATGCCCTCTCCCTCTCTTTGCTACTTGCGCTGGGAGGAGGGACAGATGCAGGACAGAGGAGTAATTGCGCCAGGCTGCGCCCCCTGCACTGTGCATGAAATATGCAAAATGCACCTGAACACACCCCCCGCCTGCACTATGCCTGCGCCTGGTCTACAAAGTTAGAGCCCTCTGTCTCTCATCTGGCCTGGGAATGCCTCTGGATTCTCCCAGAGGAGCTGAACGAAGTGGCTGGGGAGACGGAAGTCTGGGTTTCTCTGCTCAAGCTGCTGCCCCCACAACCCAACCTCGGATAAGTGGCAGAAGATGGATGGATGGATGTTTGAGATAAGGAAAACAGGTCCCCACAACATACCTGGAACACACACTCACACACAAACTTGTTTTTATATGTGTACTTAGCAAGGACACATCATAGACATAGTACATTCCCTAACCTAACCTAACCTAACCTAACCTAACCTTACCTAACCCTTAAGTAAACTGAACTCACCCACTAACCTAAGATAAACCTATTTCTAACCCTAACCTAATGTTGCATGGATTGTTTGTGGGTCTGTTTTTTCATAACACTTCCTTATGTCAGGACACAAGTGCTTTGACATAGATTCCTTATCTCAGCAGATTATACACAGTCTTTGTCACAGTTCAGTCACTCTCTTCCCATCCTGTACTTTTCCATCCTCCCCGCCTCTGCTTCACCAACCTCCCAGCCACTCCCACCTCATCAGGCAACTCAGCTCACCTGTGCACACACCTGCTTCCCATTTATTCCCGTATATTCACCAGCTCCACACTCACTCACCAGATTGTTCTTTGCCATGCAAGACTTTCCAGCGTCATTCTGCCTGACCTCCTGTTGCCGACCCTGCCTATTTTGGATTTACCTGCCTCGCCTTCTCCTTGGTAAACCACCTCTGCTTTCTGTTTCCTGCCTTGTCCCTTTGGTTCCTATTTGCCAGTGCCTGAAATACTTTTACTTCAGCAAAGGACCTGATTTGTGTAGTCTGCGCACTGTTTACCTGTTGCCAGTTTCAGAATAAACTATCAAACTCTTCATCGAGTCTGTGCTTTTAGTACTGCAATTGGATTTATACACCACCCGTTACAGTCTTTTACTTTAGTTGACTTACTATAAATTAACCTAACTCTAAATTAAATAAAAAAATATGTGTGGAGAATAGGGTTGACTTGCCTCCGATATCAGGTCGCAGTTTGTTGTCATAACCCTGCAGCAGTTTATTCAGGATCAAAGTCACATCGCTCTCATAAACCTTTGGTGACAGGACCCAGGTCTTATTTATGGGCACATCTTCATAGTCCTCCTCTTCCTGTTTACTGGGCCCAAATGCTGCACTGTGAAGTAAATAAGAAAACAGTTAGAAACAAAGATGTTGAATGTTTGCATAATTGTCAGGAATATAAGTGTAAATAATTTATGAGTCTTCATACAAGTATGGAGTTATTTTTGGCAACACAAAGCCGATGTGTATTGATTCCCCATAGGGGAACAAGACTGTTCACTTGTACCCAAACTTTTGACCGGTAGTGAATGTGCAAAAAAGTTCTTTGTCCATTCAACAAACCTTAAGTTAAACATTTTCAAAATATGCTCTGACGAAAGGTTCGAATCATCTCCGTGGCAACCATCCCTACCGTAACGGTCGTAAAAATGACTAAACCAGGTGGACCCAAAAAAAAAGTTTCTATCACACATCTTTCATACCCATTCACACACTGCAGGCACAGCCTTCACACTTCACACTGTTGCTCCATTGGGTGTTTTGTGTCTTTTATGTTTTTTATTTATTTGTGTGTTTGTTTTTACATTAGTTAATTTTTTAATACTAGTGTACCACATTTTGGTCAACAGCTGTTGTTTTATAAATAAACTGGATTGGATTGGATGAACAGGTAGTGCAGCTCTGGACATTTCTCTCGCGCTGCACTGCACAGCTCTGCTAAGTTACACTACTTGCATCTCACATCCACGACAGTGGCAGTGTGGCTGCTGTAATCTAAACCCAGAACTGAAATGAGGCAATTTGCTTGCCACGTCATTATCACAGTTTTGGTAAATGGTATGTGTTTTATATAGTGCTTTTCTAGTGTTGATGACCATTCAAAGCTACTTTACAGTTTTACCATGCACCCATTCACACCCATTCACTCACACAAAAAGCTTGACTCATACTCCACTGTGCTAACCTTTTGAGGATGTTAACTCAACTTGCAAAATTTTCAATTCATGTTTCAAGTTGAGGGTCAAATCATCTCCTAGCAACGGCACACATCCAGCAGGCTCTTACATTGTATCATCCAGATCAATGTGTATTCATGGGCATGGGTTTATTTGTCCCATGCCCAGATCAATTAGAATTTTGTGATGCGTCAGGTGATCACCCAAGTATGTACCCATTCAATTTTGGTAAGAATCTACCCACTGACTCTAATGACTCTACCTTGTTTACTGGACGAGCACATTTGAACACTCATATTCATGACCCATGACTCTTTTGAAAATTAGTATGTACATCAAAGAAAGATTTGTATTTTATTGCATCACATATAAATGCATCAAATTTAACCAAATCACAACATACACTGAAAAAAAAATCTGTTGGATTTACATTAAAAAAAGTATGGACATCGGTTGCGCATAAAAAAAAATGTTACATATATATTATTTCCAACATACAATATTTTCTTTTCACTACACCTAAGATTTTTACATTAGACAAACATGATTTTCCACAATTTGTTCACATTTAACAAATGATAAATTCATGTTTAAGCAGCACAATTATTTCATTGAAATATACATAATTTTAATAGATTGAAATTGCATAGTAAAAATGCAATTGCAGATGATTTTTATGTCCAAAAAAGCATATTCTGCCAATATTTTCTGCAAGACCCACATGCATTATTACGATTCATCAAACACAGGACACTGAACACAAATTTAAGGTTCAACCCTTTTATTAATTAAACTAGAAAAATATATCTAAATAAGGCTAAACAGCACGGCAACCGCAACTCCGACACTTGGTAGGTCGACCACCACAGCCTGGCCTTCAAGGACCACGAGGATGTCCTCTTCCTCACCACCGCCGCTTTCCATTATGAGGAAAATTCCCACCATGGTGTCCTCGATTGCCTCCTGGACTGCAGCATAGTCTTCATTCTACAGAACACAGACAATAATTTCAATAAAGTTTTATAGAAGCAAAATATGACCAATCACCACCTGAAGGGGAAGCAGAAAGGTTTCACTTCCTTTACACACTTAACAATCACTTATATAGCGGGTAAGCGAAGTGTGAGAGTGTGAAGCGAAGTATCCACAATTTATGTTGTGATGTTTAAGTAAAACATGTGTAGATTACACTACTCACCCCTACTACAGAGCCTTTGAATAACCCCTGGACCGTCTGATACCGGCAGAAAAGGCAGCAGTCTGGAGTACACAGAAGAGTCAGCAATTATGAATTCACATGCAAACTTCAGAACAAATATGATTCTTAAACATGTGTTGATTGGCTCACAGATAAATGTTTAAGGTTACTGGGTTAACAGAATCATAATGTTTTTAATGTTATGTTAACAGAGATAATGGGATAACTGTTTAACCTTCGTCCCACATGAGGACAAATTTGTCCATTTTTTAGATTTCTTCGCACTGGTTAAGGTTATTACCATAAAATGTATCTCTCTCTGCGTAAAAGTCGTGCGTAATGACTGCTCCTTGCTGGTGAAACGCAATTAACTGCACCTCCTCTTTCACGTGTCTTTTTGAACAGGTGAAACCTATATGAAAAATAATATAAATAAATATTCGACGTCAGGCTTTTCCTTGCTCAGCAGCCTCGGTGACCGGAGGGAGAGAAACACAATATAAACAGCCGAGAATTTAGACACTCATTTCTTGCAACTTCTCTGAGATCTGATGATATGTCTCTCCATCCAGGAAGATATCATTAATAATAGAGATGTATGGCTCCAGTGAGCGCTGAGAAGCTCGCAGCCGTAGCCTCGAGCCACCCTCGCCGCCGAGCCCTTCAAATCCGACCCGGAGCCGGTCGCGAAGCGCCGAGGTGAGTCGAGCACTGGAGGGCAGCGTTAGCATTAGCCCGCAGCCGAGGGCAGCGAGCGGCAAGGTGCTGGCAATAGCATAAGTACCGCTAGCTCGCGGTAGCTAACAGCAGCATTAGCTTTGACTTGCTCGATCATAATAGCAGATTAAAAACCTCTGCTCGGTGAAAACAACAATTTTGAAGTGATGTCTCCCACTTCCTAACGTTAATTTGTTAGAGTAAATTAAATTTACCTTATGCAGGTGACTTCCAAGGTGCAGGTGCTTGCAGCGTCAGTGGTAAAATGGCTGACTCCAAAATATCCGCTCGAGGAACGCTTCTCGGCCGACGGGGTTTCACGTTGCCCAAATTAAGGGGCGGAGGCAAAACATAACTATTTCATTTGGTATCAACATGATTTAGATATGTTGATGTAACACCGCTAAAAATTAAGTGTGATCTTCAAGATTGGCATATGTTTCGAAGGGAAACATAAATTGTTCATGTCATTTAGACCAGTTTAATATTTGTAAATTGAACAACCCCACTTCTCCCCTTTTTTCAGTGTAATAAAAGTATCAAGACACATATAGAATCATCCTCTAAGGGAGAGATGCACACCTCTAATCACAAAAAAAGGATATTTTAACTGAGATTTCATATTAGTTGTGTGGGGATCTAACTTACGTAGTTTGGAGCAAAATGGTAAATTCATGTACAGGTCCGGCTCTAGCAGTGCTAAGCTCTGCACTGCTGTGCAGCCTATAACAGAAAATCTAAAGGGCATATGTACTAAAATATTAGCAACATTTTAGATATTATTCCCTCACATGTGCCTGGAAACGTGACCCAGGTAAAACCACAGACTACATGCTATAGGAGTACAGGCAGCAACTGATGATGTGTTCTGTGTTTATGAACATTGCTGGTGAAGCCACGTGTCTGTTTTGCAGCAAAAATCCATGTTAAAAGCTGGTGTAGGTGCACATTTGTATGCATATGTGGAAACTTGTGGAGAGAATGACAGAAGTTCAGCATCACAAACCAAGGAGACAAGCTGAGGGCTCATCTTTTTAGTTTACTACATGGTTTGCCACATGGATTGGTTAGACGGCAGATTGATTGATTATCTGCAAGCAAAAACAAAGAGGCACAACATGCAATTAGGTGTGACCTGACAAGGTAATTGCTTGTACTAAGCTGACGTACATACATCAGTGGTACTAAACTCCTTCATGGACATTTTAAATTTTAAATCTCTTCCAGATGGCGGAGTTGAGAGAAACAAAGCTATTTGTAACCATTGCAAAGTTGAATTTTCTTTCTCACTTAAATGCAATGCACACCATTGATGCCAGCAAATCACCCACCCAAAAAAAGTGGAGGAAGGCCTCTGCAGACTACGTTGGATGCAGCATGTGAAAAGTATAGATAAACAAAAGCAAGATTCAAGTTAATTAATGGAGTTCCACAGGGCTCAGTGCTTGGGCCTATACTTTTTACCTTAAATATGCTTCCGTTAGGGAACATTATTAGAAAGCACAACATACACTTTCATTGTTATGCAGATGACACACAACATTATTTAACAATGAGGCCGGAAGAAATAAATCAGGTTGTTCAACTCCAGGAATGTCTTAAAGACATTAAGTCCTGGATGACCTGTAAGTTTCTACTTTTAAACTCAGACAAAACTGAAATTATTATACTCGGCCCTAAACACCTTAGTGATGACCTTTCTGACCATATTGTCACTTTAGATGACATCACCATGGTGTCCAGTTCCACTGTAAGAAACTTTGGTGTTATTTTTGACCAGGATGTATCATTTGACTCACATATTAAACACATTTCCAAAACAGCCTTCTTCCACCTGCGGAACATTACGAAAATTAGAAACATTTTATCCTTAAAGGATGCTGAAAAACTAGTTCATGCTTTTGTTAAATCAAGATTAGATTATTGTAACTCACTACTATCTCGATTTCCTGTGGTGCACTCACACTTAGGGTATGAATGTGACTTAATTATGTGTCATTAGCCTTATTTTTTTTCTCCCAAGCCTGTGTCTTGCCATCCCTCCTCTCTTTCTCTCTGTCCTCATCTTGCAGGCTGCAGGATCCAGATCCAGTTTTTGATGCTATTATTATCACTAACAGTAGCAATGCTGTCATTATTATTGTGCTATGATTAAAACCAATTTCTTATCAATAACTGCTGCTGCTTGTATAAATGACACTGTAGTTCTATAAACATGACATAACTGACTCTAAACTTGATACAACTGTTGTATATTTGCTCCTGGTCTCTCTCTTCTGTCTCTCCCTCACCTCCCTCTTTTTCTTTCTCTCCCCCCTTTCTGTCCCCCACCTCTCCTCTGTCCCCCATTTTCCTCTCACCCCAACCAGTCGAGGCAGATGACCGCACATCTTTGAGTCTGGTTCTGTCACAGATTTCTTCCTGTTAAAAGGGACTTTTTTCTCTCCACTGATGCCTTGTGTTTGCTCATTGTGTGAACTGTTGCGTTTCTTTTCTCTCTGTAATATTCTAAAGGTTTTGGCCTTACTATGTACAGTGCCTTGAGATAATGTATGTTGTGATTTGGCGCTATACAAATAAAACTGAATTGAATTGAATGCATAATACTTGCATTTATTAAAAGTATAATGTATATAATGAGTATGAGTGTGTGTTTATATGTATATATACTTTTGAAATCAAATTTATTTACAAATTATATAAAAGTATGATATAGCTATACTGTAAGTTGCAGTAAAGCTATATTATATAAAACAATATAAAACAACTACAACTTGATTCTTTTTTTAATTCTTTGTATATTTTAACTGTTTCATTTCTTGAGCCAACATATAAACCAGTGGTGGCAAAGAAGTTGAGGGAGGCTGATGGTGTTGTGGATCTGTAATCTATAAGCAAACAAATAAAAAAAAATCTAAAATGGACGAGATGTGTTGCGATGGTTGTCACTATGGGGATGCTTTAGCAGCAGTTCGAAGAGGAGGTTGCCGAACTGAGGAGGAGGGTCCAAGAAAGAAGAGCTGGGGTCGGGAGGAGGGAGCACCAAGCGTCTGCATTAGTGAAGCTAAGTGACAAATATGTCATATCTTGATCCATAAATCACATTTTTATATTACAAGTAACTATTTTCTCGCCTCCAATGATTTTCAAAGTATGGTCCCCGACACAGAAAAAGGATTATTTCAAGTTGTGAGCCAGTAGTTAATTTCAATAGTACAGACCAAGGTAACACCGCTCTGTGCTGGGCACTGTGAGCACTGAGAACCTGTAGTAGAAGCCGGATTATTCCATATGTCAGATTTTCATCCACAGACTGCCTCACCTCAAATTATCTTAACTGTGTTCTGTGACATAGAATGTGTTTTGATTCACATACATGGTTTTCCCAAGTACACTCAAGTCACCACCCGATGTATACTTAGTAAAATGGGCCTCCCCAGGTATGAGAACCATACTTGCTGCTCACATACTTGTGAACTGGAAAGAACATGGACCACAGCTGATGACGTTTCACAACCATGGGAGTACACAAGTACAGAGAAGGATGCTTATTGAGAAACGGCCTATATGTTTCATGCTCTGTGGTTCTGCCTGCTTTTTGCCCGCCTACACTGTCAAATTCAAGACTACACTAAAAACAGACCTGGACCCATGCAAAGAAAATGCCAAAATTGCATATATGAAGATTGTAACTGCACTGGACAGGAGATTCAAGGACCTCAAGTGTATGCCAAGAGCTGAGAGGTGTGAGCTGTGGGCCTCAGTCACCAGCTTACTCAAGAAATGGAGGGTTGTTGTGGAGAAACCTGTGGAAGCAACAACATCAGAGCTAACAAAGGAAAAGTTAGCCCTGTAGAATTCTTCCATGGGAACTATGACTGACTGCGATCACTGCTGCTCCTATCCAGCTCACACAGTTAACGGAGCAGAAATCAGCTCACCTCTCCTCGTACGATCGCTGCGGTCGGAGCTGCACCTACACTCTCGTCATCCAGCATCGTACTGACGACATCAAATCCCCAAAGGGACTGTGCCAGGTTCACCCTCTCTGGTCAGGCCAGAAACCTGTTTGCGTTCAGCCACGCATCCCTTTGGATCCACACCTGAAAGCCTCTGTAAAACCAAGCTTTTTCTCACCACTGCAGAGCAGAAGGATGACGATGCCTCCTTCTAATTAAAGTCGATGCTTGAGTGGAAGCGCAAACTACTCGGTGTGCAGCCTGGCGGAATTTATTAAGAGAAGAAAAGGAACATACACCCCACTCCCGGCTGGACCATCTCATTTCACATAGTGCATAACTTCCATCTCTTCCGTCTCCTGAATTAAGACGCAGCTTGTGTGTCTGAGGCTGGTGGTGGGCAGTGCAAAGTCAGCGCTGACTGTGCGTCAGTAGTACAGTAAAACACAAAAAAACCACAGAACCTGACAGACTTAATTTGATCCTTACAATACCCCCAGGTGATTTGCACAGGTATGGAAAAAGCCACAGTGGACACTGTTCCAGATTTGCAGCATTACATATTAAACTTTCTGATAAAATTGCCATCATTCTACTCCAGAGAACACTTGCACTTCACAATAAATCCATGTAAAATAAGCAACATGTTTAAGTTAATTAGTGTTGGAGTCTGAAACAATGCTGACGTTGGCATCCAGATTCACAGTTCCTTGTCAGCAGTTTAATTACATTTGAATTTAACTTTGTCAATTAAAATAAATATTTTATTGGTGTCATAATGTCTCTAAAACTACAGACTAGACTATATACGACAGATAGGACTTTACGCACACACACTTTGACATCAGTAAGGTGTGTAAAAACTTAGGTTTACCCTTATCTGCTGACCAGTTGTGAATCTGGATACAAACTTTGGTTTTGTAACAGCACCTGATATGACGTGAGGAGAGGAATCCATCTGTATCCCTCCTCTCACTCTGTCTTATAAGCTCACTTAGAGTGTGATTTACAGCAGTGATGAGTGTATAAAGTGGACTGGTACTGTCCAGTTATGGCTAATCTAAATATACAAGTTGGCAAGATGTTCAAAATTCAATAAAGAGATGTGAACAACTATAATAAACTCTCATATCTTTTATTTTCTGAACATTTCCATGATTTTGTGTTTAGTGATTAGAAAATAGATTCTTCAAGTTCTTCAAGTTCTTTTTTTTCCCACTTCATGTCCTGGAAGTGGTTCAATTAATCTGTCCCTGACTGTTTCATCATCCTGGGCGACAGCATCTATCCACCGTCTTCACTTTTTATGATGAAGTTTTATGAAAAGGTGAGTTGCCTGACATATTGTCTGATGCACAATTGAATATGCAGCCAGTTTTATAAGTCTATGGGTGTGAACAGTGCAGTTTGTCCCCAAAACAGCGTGTCCTTGTTTGCGTGACATCATCTACCAGAGCTCTGTAGCTTTTTGAAGTATAATGCGCATTAGGTACATTTTCATTTGATTTATCCATATTTTACTTGGGGACGTTTAGGAACTCATACCTCCAAGGCTTTAAATCTCATCTTGGACTGGCTGCAATTTTAATGTTGTGCAGGGTTTTGAAACCTCATCCTGACATAGAGGTGTCTTTCAACTTGAAGGTTGTGGGTTTGATTCTTGGCTGTGCTAGTCTACATTTCGATGTGTCTTTGGGCAAGACACTTACTCACACGTTGCTCCTGACAGCTGAGCCAGCAACATGTGAATGGGTACAAAAGATGAGTGACAGAAAATGCACTGCACATGGATGCACTGTATGAATGTGTGAGTGAATGTGTGAGTGAATGAGTGTGAATGGATGAATGGCAAAGCTGTAGGGTAAAGCAGCTTTCAGTGGATGTCAAGACTAGAAAAGCACTACAGACCATATACTCTTGTCTGATCCAGAGCTTTCTTCGACATTAAACTGACCAAATAATCACAACCCACCTTAGAAAATATGTGCTCACAAGGCACTGACAGGGCCTCTGACAATATAAAGGGGTGAAGCAGGTAAAATCAAGCCATTGCATTCACTCCCAACTCACGTGACCAATGCACAAATGCTATTCTGTCGGCTCATTTTCATGCACAACCAGAAATGGATCATGGATTGATTATGGATTGTTGTTATCCTCATACGCAGGTAGAAAATGTTTGAAAGCAGCAATGTCAACATGTCACGAACATCTGCAGCCACAAACAACAAAAGATGGCTCCTCTCATCATCTCATCCTCCCTATCCACACAGACTACAGGCTTACCAAAGTCCGAGCAGGGCGAAGAGCAGCCAGGGGCTCATGGCTTTGTTCTCCACAGCTCCGACAAAGAGCCGCTTCATCCTCTGCTCAGCGGCGGAAGAGGGGGAGGTAGCCGACGGGCCTGTCGCTGTATCCGCGGGGAAATCGGATGTTTTAGTGTTGTCTCGTCGCGTCTTAGATGCAGCCGACACGCAGCAGTGAAGGGGAGATGAGTGTGTGTGTGTGTGTGTGTGTGTGTGTGAGAGAGAGAGAAGGGGGAGGAGGATGCTGATGCTGGAGAGCTGACTCGGCTTTAGTCCATCTGCAGTGCCGCTAACAAGCTGCGCTGACACACGCTGCTGCTCTCACGCAGAAAACAAACCAACAAACCGCGTTTCTCCATCATCATCATCATCATCATCATCATCATCATCATCATTATTAGTCACTAATATCCACTGTGATGCTGACTGGAAACAGCTTTGCAGAAAGAGCCTTGTGCCACAGCACTGTGTGTGACTGTGATCGATTACTGGTGCAGGACCCGCCGCAGCTGTCTACCTCCAGCAGTCCCAGGTTTGCACTCAGCAGTGTATTGCCCAAGGGCACATTCATAATAGAGGCGCGAGGAGGAGAGAAAGGGACCTACGGGATCGTGTCTGCACTGGAGTGCATCTATGTATCATAATCAAAATAATGTATAAACTAAGCATAACATACATGGAACGGGTAATCAAAACTTGGTCAATTAAACTTTTAAGATCTTAGCAGTGTTTATCAAATTTCTGAGAATATATACATATTCGTATATACATTGATTAAATAATACAGCCAATACAGATTGTTTAAAAATGGCAAAAATCAGCCTACTTCTAATATTAATGTGCAAATAAATTGCCTTTATACTGGTGCGCAAAGGAACTTATCCTTTCACAGACAGTAATTTATAAAAATATGAGTAAATCCACAGCATCCAACCAATATGGAATACAGGGTCAATGACAAAATCAAATATTCACACGTGCTGTAGTTCTCAAATGAACTTGCCAACAATTTACAAGCAGTCACAATGACCAAGAGAGTTTACTCAGCTACCAAGCTCCTCTCCTGTGGAACCAGCTCCCACTGTGGGTCTGGGAGGCAGACAATGTCCCTACATTTAAAGTTCAACTTAAGACTTTCTTCTTTAATGAAGCTTATAGTTAGGGCTGGTTCAAGTCAACTCAGCTATTGCTTAGTTATGCTGCCACAGGCCTGGACTGCTGGGGGAACAGCCATTATGCAGCGAGCACGCTCTCTCTCTCTCTCTCTCACGTGTCATCTCTGTTTATGTCTCTCTCTCTCTCTCTCTCTCTCTCTCTCTCCTCTCCTCAGCGCTCATACTTTTATCATGACAATAACATTGTTTTCTCTCCCTCCTCCTAGTTTGTGCTCTTCCTCTCTATCTTTGTACTTATTTCACAGATATCCCTGATTTCAGAGCTTCAACACCACAGCTCAAATATTACTAATTTAACTATAACCATTACCATATATTACTGTACATAGCTACATATTACTGCTAAGCTTAATTATCCTCATCCACCCTTCACCAATAGCTTGTCCTCTTCTGAGGGTCTCATGAGGAGCTGGAACCAACCCCAGATGGTGACAGCGCATGTCACACCTGGAATGAGATGGTGATAGTTGTTATTAATGTTACTGATTCTTGTTACTGGTTCTGAACGGGTCCTCGACCCGCGCACGTCAAAGTGTGGACACCATGATGTGCGGGAGTCGAGCTCAGCCCCATCTGCTTGCGGTACTAGTTAATTTCAGCGCTGTCCCTGCGCATGTCGGGGCGCATAGTCACCACGATGTGACGAGCAACTGAATTAAAGATGGTTCCCAGTCTCCTCCTGTATGTATGGCAATTTTACAGTTCATTTCCTGTTTAAAATGGACGACTTCCTGTTGCCATATCCATAAACATGTTAGGGCACTTCTCATGTCTTACATATGAAGTTTCTTGCAGATTGGTCAATGTATGGTAAAATAACAGTTCACTTCCTGTTTTGGATGTTCCACTTCCTGTAGCGAGGTCATCCCTTGCAGATGTGTTTAGGGCACTTCTGCGGTCTCACATAGTTTTAAGTGGACAAATCAGTCCATGTTGGAGCAACATAGAAGACTGAAAAATGTCATGTTTTCCTCCTCCAACAGGAGGTGCTGTTTTTAAAACTCAATATTTTCATTTAGAGATCTTCAGGGCGGGACAATCATCAGTGTTAGTAAGTTTGGTTCAGATCAGACACAGTTGTAACATTTTGTTTTTTGTCACAAAAATCCGACTTTGCACCAGTACCATGGCAACAATGTTTTACGATGTGTAAAGACACTGAATTTATTTTTATTTTCTGTCACCACCAGGAGGCACTGTTATCAAACCTGACCATTTTTACAAGGACGTCTTCAGCATTGGCCCATCATCAATCATAGCAAATTTGGTTTGGATTGGACCTTCCATCGCAAAGTTGGAAAAGTTTTGTTGTCTATGGCAAAAAATGGAAATATTCCTGAATATTGCCGCCCCCTATCTCATACGCCATTCGACATTAAAAAAAACTTTCAATAACTTTAGATCCACAACTTGTCCACAGTGACCTCACCAAGAGTAAAAATGATCGCACTAAAGCTCTAGGACAAGTTCATTCAAATATCAGAGGTGCAAAATCGCCAAAATTGGCGCTGAGTCACTGTTCAACTTAAAATGGCTGCCTTCATGTTGGTTTAGACCATAGATACTCATTTACTTTTTTGACTGTCACTACCTGATAAACCTGTACCAACTTTTGTTTATGAATGTTAAACCTGGCAACACTTGACCTGATGAAAGTTTTTTGCGTCTGTTTTTAGCCCCTCCTACTTCCAATATTCCACACCCACTCACCAAACTACTGTCAGATTTTCAGAGTGGGACAATCATCAATCCTAGTAAGTTTGGTTGAGATCAAACCCAGTTTTGTGAAGTTATAACATTTTGTTTTTTGTTGCAAAAATTTGACTTTGCACCATTGCCATGGCAACAGTGTTGTACAATGCATCATGATATTCAACACACCTATATGATTTGAGTGATTTCACCAATTTTCAGTTTTTCTATTTTCTGTCACTACCAGGAGGCGCTGTTATCAAACCTGACCGTTCTTGCATAGCTGTCTTTAGCATTGGCTCATCATCAATCCTAGTAAGTTTGGTTCAGATCGGATTTGTCATCGTGAAGTTAGAAGAGTTTCGTTGTGTGTGGCGAAAAATCAGAATTTTGTTGAACTAATTTCCCCAACTTTGCTGCCTCCTATCTCATACACCATGTGACATTAAGAAAAACTTTCAATAACTGTAGATGCTCAACTTTTCCACAGTGACCTCGTTTAAAGATAAAGGAGCTAAGTTGTAAGCAACTGGACTTCTTTTTGGAACTTGAAGACATTCCCCCTTTCATCCAAAAGGCTTCTTCAGTTCTGGCCTGATGATTACTAGAGGTGGAGCTGTAGACCACACCCCTCATTCCATGACAAAGGGTCACATGAGTCACCCATTAAGGTGTGAATTGGAGTGAGAGTCATTCTGGACATCTGATCCAGAGAATGAGAACTGCTCTGATGGTGAAGAGGAGTTAAACTTCCTGGGATGAGATCTCAAAGCAGAATGGTATGTAGCAGATAGATGATGACGCAAACCCCCTCCTCTGTTCAAAGTTGGTTGTTCCAAATGGACAGATGGCCTCCTTCACTCCTCTCTCAAAACACCTGTCCTCCTTGTCCAAGATGTGCATGTCCGTGTCTTTAAAGGAGTTTCTCTTCTCCTTTAGATGCAGATGTTGCTAAATTCTGTCCTGATGCAGTTGCTCTCCTGTGTTGAGCCATGCGAAGTGGTTGCTTAGTTTCTCCAATATACAGATCTGGGAACTCTTCACTGCATTGTACTGCATAAACCACATTGTTGAGGTTTTGTCTTGGGGTTTTGTCCTTGGGGTGGACCAGTCTCTGTCTGAGGGTGTTGCCAGGCTTGAAGTATAGTGGGATGTTGTGCTTGCTGAAGATTCTTAGTTTTTCAGATAGACCAGATACGTAGGGCACTACCATGTGGTTCCTTCTGTTGTTTTTCTTGGTGTCAGTCTGTGTTTTGGTTTCTTTTTCCTGTCAGTCTTGATGCATGCCCAGTTGGGGAAACCACAAGTTCTTAGAGCCTGTTTGATGTGTGCATGTTCCTTCTCTTTTCCTTCTGCTTTGGAAGGGATGCTGTCCGCCCATTGTTGTAGGGTTCTGATGATGCCCAGTTTGCGTTCCAATGGGTGATGAGAGTCAAAGAGTAGGTATTGGTCAGTGTGTGTGGGTTTCCTGTAGACCTCTGTAACAAGGCCTCCATCCTCTCCGGGAAGGAGCTCACAATCCAAAAAAAGGTAGTTTTCTGTCTTTGGTGTCCTCCCTGGTGAACGTGATGTAGCTTTAGTGAAGGCCTCTCCTTCTTGGCTTTTGATCTTACAAAATGTGTCATCCACATATCTAAACCAATAGCTGGGTGTTGCTCCTTTATATATTACCTTTGCACAGAGGGGAGAGCTGTGCCCCAATTTCGTTGTGCTATTGTACTCTGTACTACTGTACAATGACAATAAAGACTCTTAACTCTTAAATGAGGTCAGTGCTTGGTTCTCCACTTCCTCCATGTAAAGGTTTGCCACAATGGGTGAGACTGGAGAGCCCATGGCACAGCCATGCTTCTGTCTGTAGAATTCCCTGTTGTACTTGAAGTTGGTGGTGAGGCAAAGTTCCAAAAGGGATCTTAGTGTGCAGCCATTTGTCCTGTTGTAGTCTAACTGCCTCCACTGCTTGTGTTGTGGGGATGCAGGTGGATAGGGATGTGACATCATACGATACCATGGTTTCACCTGGGTCCAGCTTCATTTTGCTGATCTTGTTGGTGAACTCCATGGAGTTCTGGATGTGATGTGGGGTGTTTCCTATCAGAGGGGACAGAATTGTAGAAATGAGTTTGGCAATGTTGTAGGTGACCAAGTTGATGCTGCTCACAATGGGTCTGAGAGGGGTCCCTTCCTTGTGAATCTTAGGGAGCCCCTATATGCATGGAATGGTTTCTTCTGAGTAGAGTCGTAGGTTGGTCAAAGGATTCCGTATGTTTCAGGTCTTGTATGCAGCGGATGACCTTTTTCTTATAGCCCTTGGTTGGGTCTCTTGGTTGGGTCTGAAGTCTTTTAAGTTTCTTTGGCGCCCCCATCTTGTACACCATGCAACATTAAGAAAAACTTTCAATAACTTTAGATCCTCAACTCCCTCTCCTTCTCATAATGTATTAGTTTCGTGTGTGATGTGAGAGGCTGGGTCGCATCAGAATCATTCAACTCTCGGATGTGCAGTATTGCCAACTTAGTGACTCTGTTGCTATATTTAGCGTATATTCAGACCCTCTAGCAACACTTTTAAAAAAAAAAGCAACTAGCGTGGCGACATTCGAAGACACTGACGTGAAAGCACATATCGGTCTAAGGGTCTTTGCGCACCGAATCGGATGCTTCCACCTCTTCCACGCTTCTTCCCATCCACATAAAGTGCGATACGAGGAAACAAATAAGTTATGAGGATGACAAGGAAAAACATTGCATCACAGTCTGTCTGTGACCAGAGAAGGCTTCACACATATACAATGTTGCTGATGCTGTGATGTGACAGTGTTTATTCAGAGAGATTTTTCACAGACTGAACTTCTACCACTGTACTAACTTTTCAATTTCACATTTATACAGTGACTTAGAGGAGAGATTAAAATATCTAGATATGAACAGCACACCCTCAATGTCACATGAGGCATCAACAGATCTATGCAGGATCTCGAGACCGATATAGTGGAACTACAACATTTAAGTGAGTCCACAGGAAATCAGGACATATTGACAGGGACCTGTTAGATGTTCATAATGAAAGTCTGACATCTGGTTCCATGCCAGTGTCCTGTAGGAGGGCAGTCTTCACACTGCTGCCAAAGAAAGGTCATCCATTGGGACCAGAACTACTGCATCCCTGGCAAGTCCATGGTGGACAATGTCCACTTAATTCGGGATGTTTTGGATATCTCTAATTCATTGGGTTGAAATACTGGTCTTATTTCTTTAGATCAGGAAAATGCTTTTGTAGAACATACCTTCCTGTGGGAAATAATGAGGAAGTTTGAGTGTGCTAACATTTAATGGCAGTCATTTATGTGCTCAGCCCTATGCCAATAAGCTCTGTCTGCTCTGATGCTCTGTTTTTAATCAATCCTATTCTTAAATTTGGATGGGCTTCCTCCTTGATTTCAAGTTTTTGAAGTCATGGGCCATGATTTGAAAGATCAAAAAAACTGTCTTCCTTTCTCATTCTCTTTCTCTGTCTCTCCCCTCCTCTTCTCAGCACCCACATTGGCCATTAGCCAATGCTTTCCTCCTGCACCTGTCAAAATGAGCACACTCACAGCCTCTCTTTAATGCACAGTTTGGGATTTGTTATAACACACGCAGCCTTATTCATTATGAGAGCCAGCCTGTACAGAAATATGTGTTTTTTTACTTATGTATTATTTTAGACTTCACTGAAAACATATAGTAGCACACGCAGTCTGACTGAGCACTCCCTGCTTAAAGAAACGGTCAGTGCAATTAAATTTCTCTAACACTGGTGTCAGAAGAGTTTTACATTTGGACTTGGTGTGTGTATTTCTCCCAAGCTTGTAGGGTTTACAATTCACTGTGAGTCAGCAGATGAAAGCCAGTAGTGGGGATAAGGACAAAGACAGGTGGAGGATGCAATGCACACAGAAGTATAAATGTGCTGATGTCCAATGTTGCACTGGGCCCTGATTATAGTCACCTCAGCAACAGAGAACTACACTCTCAGCATATGAAATAGAACACATTTGGATGCTTCATGGCCTGCTGACTTGTTTGTGTGTTTTATATTTATTATTGACATCTTGACAGCTTTGTGCAGATAGGGCTTTGGTTTAAAGTATCACAATGTACAAAGTAAGATGCTAAATGCTGTTGAAGCAACATGTGAGGATAATCATGTCAGTCAGAACCATTCCAAGTACAATTAACCATAGCTTGACAATACACTTTGATTTGACTACAGTCCATGTCCTTTTATACAAACACTAGAGGAGAAAAAATGTATTACACAAGGGTGGGGTGAAAAGATTTTAGGATGACAATGGTCATATTCAACCAAATGTGGCTTATTTTTCAACAGTGTTCCTTGCAGTCTACATACTTTGGTGTTCGGCATAGAAGCTCTCAATATGATGACATGACCAGCCTAGTGTGCTTTTATCAGGGGCCAAATGCTGTGGCACCCACTAAGTGGAAGTCTTTGTTTTCTTCACTGAGAACTATGTGGAGGTAGCTAGACCTCTCAATGAGCTTCTCAAAAAGTACAGAGCCTTTGGGTGGGTGGATCCTCAAGAACCACACCTTGTCCAAGGTCCCACCTTAAAATAGACTGGATCAGCCCAGTTCCAACCTCCTCCCGAGGTAACAAATACCTCCTCAAGATAACCTGTGTTTTCACCAAGTGGAGTGGCCCCCAAAGACACAGCTATCACAACCGTGATCCTGCTCCTGAACCATGTGTTTAGCCATTGGGGCCTGTGGACAGTGGTACCCACTTCAACTCAATCATTATGGTGATCATGCATGAGCTTTTTGGGGTATGTGAACTACCACCTCGCCTACCATCCATGTGCCAACTGTACCATAGTCAACATGCTGAAGAAGTACATCAGCAGTAATGGTAAGGACTGGGAGAGGAATTGGTGTTAATAGTTATCAGTTCCGCTCTGTACCGGCCCACAGGGGTCACACCGTTTGAGATGATGAGATGACACTACTGGTGCACCTCACACCTTACCTACACAGCACATCAATATGTGGCGGACCTATGGGTGCACCTGGCAACAACCTTCACTTGGCCAGTGCTAGAGGCGCTAAGTCCTACTACGACCGGAATATGTCTGAGTGTGAGTACGGGGCAACTCCAACTAGTGAAGTTGGCACAGTCTCCGACCCTGAAGGATAAGAGAATGCAACGAACTGACTCTTTCCTCACCTGGTTAACACCCTGTGTCATGCCTCCCAATGCCCCGGCATGCATTAGTCTATTATTCTTCTTTAATTGAAGAAAACAAGAATAATCCCAAGTTTATGTTCAACACTGTAGCCAGGCTGGCACTGAGTCACTGCTCTACTGAACTCTAAGCAGTGATGTCGTCATGATTTTCTTTGTAAATTTAGCACAAGAACCTTAGAAGCACCACATATACAGTTATACAGTTTCTCCTAGATCTCCCAGAGTTAACATCAATAGTATCCTCATCAAAACCGTCAACCTGTAGGGTTAGATCCCATCCCAACCAAACAAAATGTTCTTTTTAATAGCTCCATATTAAATCAAATTAATCTTTCCTTCTTAACTGGATATGTACCCCAGGCTTTTAAAGTTGGAGTAATTAAGCCCCTTCTGTGATGATATAAACTAAAGTAAGTATGAACCCAAAACTAGCGGATTGTCCGGTCACAAGATAAAAGGTATTTACAGAATTTATTTACAAAAAGGAAGAATGAAAAATCAAGTAACAAAAGGCGAGGAGACACAAGCTGGCTTGCCAGGGTTCGGCCTTCACGAGGCAAAACTAGAAAAAAGGAGAAAAAAATCAATTACTAAAAATTCAACCACTCTTTGTGGCGAGGATACGAAAATCAATAGAGAACTCCGCTGCGGAGTGATTACCTTGTTTTAAGTTCAATAATCTGGCCACTGAACGACTGTCTTTAATGGAGTGTCAAATACTCTGACCATTTCTTCGGAAAAGGAATAAAATGAGTAATATAATATGTTTTTCTGTAATATAATATGTTTTTCAGTTTCCTGTTGTAGAGCTTGTGGTGTAGTTTACTATATACTGCACCAAAGGAAATAACCCTAATCTTGCTTTGATATAACAGAGTATAAGAAAAAGTTTGTCATTAGCTGAAACGTTTTATGTGAATATCTACATTACAAATGTGCCCCACAGGGGGAGCAGACCACAAGGGACCACCGCCCCCCACCGACAGGAGCCAGCCCCACCCCAACGACCCAGTGGGCCCCAGTATGTAGAGACCCCAATCCCCCACCCCCCACCCAGGCGCAATGGCAGCCCAGCCCAAGCCAGAGGCCCACCACCTCCACCCCGACCCGCGATCCCAGTTACCCAGCGTAATATTTTTTTTTCTTTTGTTCTCCTTTACTCTTTTACTCTCTTTCACTCTGTACTGTTTTAATAATGAGTTTTAATAATTGAGTTGCACATGTGTGTGACATGTGCTGTACTGATAAAGCTGCCTTGCCTTGTTCAGTTCACGTCCAGTAACCGTGCATTCATAAAAACACTGTTCTGCGACTGATTTACAGACAGATATGTAGATGTTTAACAGGAGGGGGCGTGTTAACAGAGCTGAGAACAGAATAAATCTTTCCCTCAATGTAATATTCTCCAAACCATGTGACCGATCCCCCTCTCCTCACTTCTCCTCTTCCTTTTCTCTAACCTACAGCACAACAGGGGCAAGCATAGGATCTACATAGGACTCACATAGCAAATAGCAATACACCAGGAGCCAAAACCAACAGCTCTGGCTTCAGATCATATTCACACCTTTTCACCTCAGTAAAGTTGTCTGCTGAAGTTTGAAGACTACCATGGTTGACAGCATGGACTTGGAGAAGCAGCAGAAGCGTTACTACATCCGTGGTATGCATGTGGTCATCATATGCGTGACGGTGGTCGTGTGCTCTTTGGTGGTGGGCCTTGCAGTGGGCCTCTCCAAGTCAGACACGACTACGGTCCTCCCCACCCTCACAACACCAGGCACCACAGCAGGGCCCACACAGCCTCCTCCGCTAGGCAGAGGGCCCTGCAAGCCTTCCACTGACTCTAGCGGAGACTGGAGGAAATTTCGTCTGCCCAGCTACGTGAAACCCATCCACTATGACCTGAATCTAGAGCCAAACTTTGACAACGATACCTACACGGGCACCGTGGACATACATGTGGAAGTCAGCAAGCCCACTAACCATCTGTGGCTCCACATCAGGGAGACGTTTGTCAGTGCGGCGCCCAGGCTGAAGATGCTGGACAGCAAGGGGGGTCAGAAGGAGCTGCAGGTGAAACATTGCTTTGAATACAAACCTCAGGAGTATGTGGTGGTGGAGGCTGCAGAGACACTGCCCATCACTGCCCCAGGAGAGGTGTATGTGCTTAGCCTGGACTTCCAGGGCTGGCTCAATGGCTCTGTGGTAGGATTCTATAGAGTCATATACACTGAGGAGGGCCGCACCAAGTAAGTACTCTGAAATGACTTTGACTTGACAGGTTTTTCTTAATAAGACAGTGACAGGAGTAAGACATCCCTGCCTTCTATATTTCTTTGAATTAAACAAATGTTTGTTGTATTTATTAACAGCAGTTACCAGGATGGAGATGGAGGTTGAGAGGTTTGAATCAAAGTATAATTGTCAAAATGACGCTGTTTCAACTAAACTATAGCCTTATCAGGGCCTGGATCAAACAAACACTGCTCAACACTTTTATAAGAAGGTTCAGTACTTTAGCTAAGCTACCTGCACTGGTGCACACCAGCTGCAGACAAGTGACTAACTGAAGGAACTGAGACCTCTAAACAGTCTGTGAGTCTATGGTTTCTCCTTGCTATCACAATGTCCTTTATACAAACAATGAGATCTGCTGCTCGTTGGAAATCTCACTACACTGTATCATTACGCACCAAGACCAACCCCTTCTCCTCATGGTTACAGTTTTTGCCTTTACTTTCTGTGAGACCATTCTAACGATATTTCATATTTGTTCTCATTGTCATTCATAGCATGTTGAAAATAGGAAGACACCATTAATCATTACAACACTGTGGATACCTAATATTAATATTTAACTATGGGAGTAGCAGATTGACAAGCGAGTCCCAACTCAAGGTCTGACCATGAGCTGTAACTTCACATGTCCTTCATCAGTGTGTGAAATTTGCTTGCTGTGCATGGGGTTGCTATGCGGATACATTCCATGAAATCACGATGAGGACTATCACATCTAGACAAGTCAGCATCACAAACACAATTTGCCTCAAAGGGCTTTACAGTCTGTACAGCAAGTGACACCCACTATCCTTAGACCCTCACATCGAGTGAGGAAAAACTCCACAGAAAAACCCTTTTACAGGGAAAAATGGGAGAAACCTCAGGAAGAGCCACAGAGGAGGGATCCCTCTTCCAGGACGGATAGACGTGCAGTAGGTGTCACATTTACAGAAACAAGTTCAGAGCATTATAAACAAAACATCAGAATTACAAAGGATGGAAACAGAGAAACACAGAATGTGAAAATGTAGAAAGTGACAGAATATGTAATAGAAGCTAATGGAGGAGGGACAGGTGGTTGCAATAACGGTAACCTTAACTGGCAATAATATCAATGTTAGTATTAACGGTGATGTGTTTTTCTCAGATGTGGGTTCATCCAGTGGAAGGAGAAACTTTTGTCCACAAGAGAGATTAATCCAATAGACCTTAGAACTGTGGAGTATTAAATAATTTGTAGAGTATTCAATAAGAACTGTAGAGTATTCAATAAGAACTGTAGAGTATTAAATAACAACTGTAGAGTATTCAATAAGAACTGTAGAGTATTCAATAAGAACTGTAGAGTATTCAATAAAAACTGTAGAGTATTCAATAAGAACTGTAGAGTATTCAATAAGAACTGTAGAGTATTCAATAAGAACTGTAGAGTATTCAATAAGAACTGTAGAGTATTAAATCATTTGTTGATCAAAGAAGGGAGGGGCTTTAGGATTGAAGGTTGGAGTCTGAAGCTGCAAGGCTTTTTGTCTTCTTGATGACTTGAGAGAGAGAGAGTGTGTGTAAAGCTGAGGCCTAATATATAGCTTGGAAACAGATCACAGACAGCAGGGGTTAGAGAAAAGCATCAATTTACTATCAGCAGGATAACCTAGACTTTTATTTGCAGTCATTTATATTTATTTCATTTATATTTTAGTAATTTATATAATCTTTATAGTAATTCAGAGAAACCTCAAGGCTGAGGTCAGCTTCTGTGCTGGGCAGATCAGAAATCCAAACGTTTTGATTTAAAAACCTCAAGAGAATTGCATTGTCTGATGTCAGCAGGGAGGTTATTCCACAGGAAGGGGGACAATAGGAGAAAGCCCTTTGACCTGCTGACTTTGTATTATCTCTGGGAACCAATAGAAGCCCAGTGTTCTGTAAGTGGAGAGCACGAGATGGTACATAGTAATTTATTAGTTCAGATAGATAGGAGGAGGCAAGCCCATTTACAATTGTATAAGTCAACAGAAGCACCTTAAAGAGGACATTCACTGGGAAATCAAATTTCTGATGTTTTTTTGGTGTGTCCCTGTGTCCTTCCTGTATCTAAACATCACTAAAGCGTCACAGTAAACACTTCAGCCACTTCTGAGAAACAAGGGCTTCTCTGTTTACCTGCGCTCAAGCAAGCGGTTTTGAAAAGTCAAGTTTAGTTATGTAACTAGCACATTTGCCATGCAACGAACCCTCCAACAGCTACAGCGTGAACATTCAAACTGAAGAAGAAGAAGAAGCACTGCGCAGCAGTCAGTCAGCTGGTAGCTGGCCAATCACAAGAGACTCAGTGTTCTGGGGGCGGGCATTAGCTCAGAAACAGAGTGACTGTTCAGAGGCTGGCAGAGAGTGGAAATAAACTGGCTTAATCTGAAGAGACTATGAGGTTTTTTACCATAGATATTATTTAATTTATCTAAGTAGACATCAATAATTTCGATTTTTGGTTCAAAAAGACCATTCTATGTGACCTTTAATGTCTGATCTCACTTGGAGGAACAAGCTACCGGTTGTGCAGGGAGCCAATGCAGAGAAGCTAAGACCGATGTGATATGTTCAGATTTATTACTCCTGGTCAGAATCCTATTGCAAACTTGGTGGTTTCCTTGATTTGCTGGAGGAAAGTCAGCTCTGGATCAAAGGTAACAAGGTTCCAAGCCAATAAACTTGGGGTAATCATACAATTATCTATCGTGAAACTTAATTCATCAGAGTGACGAATCAGATTTGCTGGAACAATTAGCAACATTTCTGTTTTGTCAGCATTTAAAAGTAGGAAGTTATCGCTCATCCATGATTTTACGTCAGTGATCTGGGAGTGATCGTTAGTGTTTATGGGCATATACATCTACGTGTCATCTGCATAACAGTGGAAATTAATTCCGTACCTCCGAATGAGATGGCCAGAGGAGGACACAAGGGACGTTATGTTAAAGTTACTTAGAACAGTAATTGGCTGGGAACAATGAATGGGTTGATGTACATCCATAATCATAGATGAAGAAATCTTGATGTCCTCAGATGTCCTCAATTTTTTTATTAAAAGAGTCTAAGAAATCGTTGGGAGTGAAGTGTGCAGAACAAATTTACTGTGGCTGAAGCCAATATTATTGATGAGGGCCAGAAATGCTTCAGCTAAGGAGTCAGTGGTTTTATCTTAGTGGATATTGAAGTCACCAATAATTAAAATGTTCTCACAGTGTGAGGTAAGATCTGAGATGAACTCCCCAAATTCTTCTAAGAAATCAGAATAGGGTCCAGGTGGTCTTTAAATCACCACAATAATGAAGCCCGTGTGCAGGCCCAAGGAAGAGGTCGATCTCAACGGGAGAGCTTCAAATGAGTTCAATTTAATTTTCGGTTTTTGTGCTTACACCGAAAAGAGACCTATAAATTTAAGGCAACACCACCCCCTTGTTTAGAGGCCTGAGAAATATTAGTATATTTATAGTTAGGTGGTGAAGCTTCATTTAGAGGAAGATATATATTAGGTTTCAACCAGTTTTCACATATACCAATCATGTCAAATTACTGCTCAAGTATTAGGTCATTCACGATCAAGGCTTTATTGGACAAGGACTTAAAATTTATAAGACAAAACGTTAAGGTTTTGTCTTATATTCGTCTGAGGTCTCAGGGTTGGACTGTTGACAGAGACTGTATTAATAGAAGTCAGCCATCTTTTGGCATTGTGAGAAACTCCACAATGTCTATATATCTGGGGCAAATGGTATGTAGAGGTAATTAAAGCATTTATAGTGCTTTGTGCGATCAGATCAGGTGCTTCCTGTGACTTCTCACTACTCACTATGGTGTGAATTACAATTAAGTTGGGCTAAGAGTGAAGACTGGCTAAGAGGAGGCTGGTGGAACAGCGTGCCTAGTCGGGAAAGCTCGGGGCAAGAACCAGTTGGCAGTCGGAAAGGAGGACTACACAACCGGTAGCTTGTTCCTCCAAGCCACTCCACACCGCCGAACAGGCGCAAACTCCATCTGCTGACGAGGCAATGCTAATATTGTGTGCAACTACACACAGGTGCTGCTACACACCATAGGAAGATGTGATAAGTGCACCTCGATTTTTTGCAGTTTTGAATTTTTTCTTTTTCTATTTTCTAATATTTATTATTTATTTTTCAAATATTTATTATGTATTATATAATAAATATGTCAAAGTGTCAAAGTTTGACACTTTGACATAGCTACTACACACACATACACACGCACACACACACACGTCCAAAAGTCACCTCTGTGTGGCAGACCATGGCCGAATAAAAGGGAACTGCGCTTGCAACCAAAATAAGGACTGGGGTAACTCTGAGCAAGGTACCCGACCTCCATTGTTTCATGCAGAGTGGCACTGCTCTGCTCCTGTTCCTGGTTTGTATGTGGTCACTACTGGTGGAAAAAAGGAAAGGTTAAAAATGCAGATTTTCACTATGGACATATTCAGTATATTGTAGACTAAAACTGGTTGTATTTTTCCATTTGGTGTCTTATAAATGAGCAACATTTTTGTGACACCACTGGCGGCCATGTTTTCTCTGAGAGCATGCAAGGCTGTGCTGGTTCTCATTAAATGAAGCGTGCATGACTCTAAGTCAGTTCCTTTTACAACCACAGGACACTTTAAATATTTTTAGTGTCCTGTGGTTGTATAAGGGGGAACAGAGGTACCTCACATTGACAGGACAAGGTTAAGCAGAGAGTGAACAGTGTTTATTATTTATATTTCCTTATATCAGGTCTTACTGTCTGTGGATGTTTACTGAGTAAACAAATGACTGCTGATGCCAAGGTCCAGCGTTCTTATGATCAGCTTGCAGGGTACGATGGTGTTAAAAAATCAGCTGTAATCCACATATGAACCTTTCTCCTGTAAATGTTTTAGTGTTTATGGCATCATCTTCACGTTATGTTACTGTTTGCATGTGACTCCCAGCAGTCACAGCTATATACTTTGCACGGAGAATGTTATGACAATAAATGTTAACATGTCTTGACCTTAGTTGATATTGAGTTGAGTCTGTTTTCTCTGCTGTATCTATGTAGCGGCCTGAAGATTGTTCTTTAGGAAGAGATCTTAGCGGAATCTGGTTTGGTTTTGGAACTAGAGTTGCAAATGTCATACATTTTTCTTAACCCATAGTTAAATGAGTAAATAAACAAAAGTCAGTTCATCGTTACCTTGATTTTAATAAGTACATCCAGGGATGCCACACATGCAGTCCATGGAACAACTGTCATCAGTTGGTGCCCAACCTTTACCTGGTGTTTCGACGCCAATTTGGCGTGTTGACAGTGGTGGCAAAATCACTGTGAGGTATCTGACTTTAAGAGGCAAACTTATATATATAGGATTTCACTCAAGTTAGCTGAAAGTTCATATTAGGGTCTTGCCTTTCATCCAGATGTACAGCAGATAGTATCCAGGGGTCAAGGGAGAAAGGTCAGCTAATATCTTTTAAGGAAGTCCAGATGGTTTATGGTCAGATAAGGATCTCAGGCAACCAGACTGGATTGCACCGCTCTCAGAATCAGTAACTATCTTTGATGTTTGGGTTAGAAAGAACCTATGTACAAAGACATTCTAGAGGTCAGACAGGCTTTAAAAGTGGATACTGAGAGCAATACAGCAGAGTGTTCATTTTGGTGAGCCTCTCTCATGCATGAACTGATACTGGCTTGCACAAAGAAAGTTATCTTTGTTCAACAAGCTTGTACCAGAGTCTTTCTCTACACCTTCACCTCACCATCCTTTGTCATTTGGAGAAGGAAGGCCTGATATACTACAACTTTCCATCAGCTCCAGGCCTCCAATTTATGCCAGAGTTGAAAAGAAGCTCTTTCAGTGGCTTCTCCACACCTGCATGCAACCGTCTTCCATTGGTTCAGAATGTAGTGAACACTTTCCACACAGACTGCACAGGGAAACGTTTGGACCCCACTCCTACAGGAAACAGCCATGTTTGCCGCCCATTCTCGTTGCACTCCTGAACAATGTCTTGGTACTTGAAGCTTTTTCTGACGTGGGCCTCATCACAACCTTCTTTCTGTCATCCAGATGATTTGCTAAATCAAATCATCAGACAATGTTGTTAAATCATTAGAGAGCGTGTGTTTAAATGAGTATCCAAATACTTTACACTTTTGTGTTGTTTTTTTGCGTCACAATTGACTATATACATGGAGCATCACTTCCACTACAATATAAATCAGCTCCTTAACTTACGCTCAGTTGTCGCTAAGAGGAAACATTGTAAGGTTATATTAGCGATTACAATTTCTCATATAGATACTCTGCGTCTTTGGCTGACAGCTTGCTGAAAATAATGGCTTTGTGAAAACCAGGAAGAGACCATGAAAGCGATGTGCAAAGGTCTTCAAATGTAAAGCCTCTGGTTTCAAACACATCCTACCCTTTATTTGATCACAGGAAGATTGCTGCAACCGATCATGAGCCAACAGATGCCCGCAAGTCCTTTCCCTGCTTTGACGAACCGAACAAGAAAGCCACATACAACATCTCCATCGTTCATCCTTCAGACTATGGGGCTCTGTCCAACATGCCACCTCGGGTAAGACTCAAGTCAGTGATGCTAAACGCTGACATGATATCATCAGTTGTTATGCTATAAATATATTAGCATCATCTTAAGGCCTTGGTCATTCTTTCCACATTCTATGTCCACAGAGAGCCACTTTGCATTCCAGAAGGTGTGGTGTGAGGGTTTTCATTCTGCTTGACTCATGTATTACACTGGCCATATACAGCTACTACACACACATACACACGCACACACACACACACGCGCCGCTACATGGCCACAGTTCCATTCGTACTAAAATGAGGGTCCACACCAACCAGTCTTTCCCCTCAGGAGTTCACCCTCATTTGTATTTCCTTTTGTTGTACATGTGTTTGAATCAGTGGATCTCCTCACATGACTTCAAGCAAGTTTCCATTGTCACCATCTTCTTTCTCAGATCTTTTGGAAAGTGTTGTGGAGCATGGAGCATGTGCATCATCTGCATAGACTCTATCTCTAGGGGAGGATGAAATTTAACTTACACAGACTCTAGTGGACGTCTGAATGTTTCACCCTAGAGTGATTCATTCTGAAATGATGTTATTTAAATATCTTGACTGCTGGAGTATCTACAGGGAGTACACCACGGGAGTACACTATGGCCCCAAAATTTGTAGAAACCAGAACCCACTCCACTGTATTTTTTATTTTTTTAACCTGAACAATTATGTGTTGACCTTCATCTGTTTTATACAGTGTGTTTTTGACATGAGAGTTGGATTTCTTTTCAGTTCTGTAGTGCCCTCTCCCTTTCTGGTTTGTCAGAAATATGATAACTGTTGTTTAGTCCTTGTGGTCAAGATTGGGAAACCCCTTCAGTGCAATACAAAAAAAGATACTGCTATTCTTTCGTGAACCACATCAGCTTTATTGTCTGATGATGAATTAGTCTCTGGGGGCAATGGCTACTTTATAGGACTAGATTTGTTTTTCACTTTTAAAGCTTATGAAACTTAACATCCGTCAAAGAGACCTCTGACCATCTGTGCAAAAACCACAGAACTGATGTCTTGAGACTTGGTGGAGTCTGGGTTAAGGAATACCATGTATAGTTTTGAAGAGCATCTGATTTAGGGGAGGTACATTTTAAAATAGACTGGTATTATGATGTGTATTTTAGTCTTGGTGGGGTAATGAATTTCTTTTATTTTGATATTTTGAAATCCTCTTCACTGGACTTAATTGCCTTAACCTGCATTCATATTTCAGGTCCTGAATATTGACCTTGCAACACAAATTTCTGTCAAAATGTCTTTTATTCAAGTCAATTCAAGTAATTTTTTTCTGATGAGCTACAGTATGTCAGCAAAGAGTTTTACTGTAGGAAACTAGAAAATTAATAAAAGGTAAAAGAAGAAATTCAAGTCATTATTACAGCTTTGCATTGTAAATTCAAAGTCTTATTCTTGTGAACGTCTTGAGATGTATGTAGACAAGTATGAGTTCTTGAACTCTCCAATAGATGGGAAAGCACAGACAGAGGTCGTTCAGTGCTGAGTAAACACTGTGAATACCAACAAGTAGAGGAATCAATCGTGCCTGTGTTTCTGGGCCAGACAATCCTGCAGCTCTAGAGGCTGATTGACACCTACAATAACCCATTAGCCTTGATTTTCTCTGCCTCTCTAGGGTGCCCCTCAACAATTGCTTGGCAATAAGCTGAAGACCTCCTTCCAGAAGTCCGTCCCAATGAGTACCTATTTGGTATGTTTTGCAGTACACCAGTTTGGCTTTGTGGAAAGAACTTCAGCTCAAGGAATTCCTGTGAGTTTACCATGGGTCACTATCAGTGCCGTCACATAGTTGACGTATACTGCCAAATGCTTTTAAATGCTCACACTGCGTGTGTTTTATCTCTCTGTGACTTTTCAGTTGAGAATCTATGCCCAGCCATCGCAGCTAAAAACTGCAGAGTACGCTGCAAACACAACCAAAATCATCTTCGATTACTTTGAGGAATATTTCCAAATGAATTACTCCATCTCAAAACTGGGTATGTTTTTGCATTTTTTTACTTATTTATACATCGTTAAAGCTGGGATAGGCAACATGTTTTTGTTATTGTAGACCAATAATTCAATAAAAACCTTTCAGCTTGATGTAAATCAAGTAATCTGAGAGAGAGAACTAGGCTTCTGCATCTCCTCTACAGCATTGTTTCTGGGGACAGTTTTTACAAATAAGAATAAGTCTCAAGAGGCAGCATGGGCCAAAATGAATTAGCAGTTACAGTATTATCACACAAACAATGAAGGAAGATGACGTGATGTGGATCATCTTAAAATGTCATAATTAATCATTTTAATTCTAATTATTATTTATTAAATTGTTCAGTCTCTATAAGCATTACGTATATATAGATGTGGTAAGAAGTGTGTGGTTCTCTCCAGGTTCTCCAGCTTCCGCCACAGTCCAAAAACATGCAGTTTAGGGATTTAGTGATCAAATCAAATAATGTAATGTTTTATTAGAAGTGAAAGAATAGGAATGGAAATTAAGGTGTGGCTTATTTGCATGACAGTTTTACAATATAAACACTATATAATAAAGTGCTACAAATACAGCGTACTATATTTCAGGAGGCCAATGCAGTGTCTATGTATATGTCTTAAATTGTGAAAATGTACATCCCTGTACGCTTTCTAATAATATTTGGGACTAGAATGGAAAAGGTAGATTCCTACGACGTAGCAGTGGCTAGCATTGACACCATCCCAGTCAGTCATTAGCTCACTGTCTCTGAAGCTCTGATAATGCAATAACGTCATATCACATCAGATGTTCAAGTGAATGGGGTTTCTTTTGTGTTTTATTTCAGATAAGATAGCCATCCCTGACTTTGGTACTGGTGCCATGGAGAACTGGGGCCTCATCACTTACAGGGAGACCAACCTACTGTATGATGAGAAGCAGTCTTCCTCCTACAACAAGCAGCGAGTGGCCAGTGTTATTGCCCATGAGCTGGTTCACCAGGTAACACTCTCTAAATAGATATATTACAGTGATTTCAATTCGGTTTTACTTGTATAGTAATAAATCACAACATTATCTCAAGGCACTGTACATAGTAAGGCAGAAACCTTTACAGAGGAAAAAGAAACCCAAAAGTTCACACAATGAGCAAACACCAGGCATCAGTGGAGAGAAAAAAAAATTCCCCTTTAACAGGAAGAAAAGGAAAATTTGGGGTGAAAGGAAAATCAGGGTCAGAGGAGAGGTGGGGAACAGAAATGGTTAAATCAGAAGATAGAGACCAGGTGCAGACATATAACATATATTTAACATCAGGTTAAGACAGTTTTGAATCGGTTATGGCATTTTTATAGTACTACAGAGTCATTTATACAAGCAGTAGCATAGATTGTTGATAAACATTTTATTCGTTTTAATCATAGCATAGTAATGACAATAATTATGACATTAATAATGACTACTACTGCATTAAAGAACTGGTTAAATAGTCAGTACACTTTCTTTCCTTTTTGTTTTACACTGACAGTCAGAAATATTATATATTACTCTATCATTTGTGTTTGCTTGTGTGTGTGTGTGTTTGCAATAGATTACATATTTCGGACAGTATTTGAACCAACATTTTTCAACTATGTTTCAAAGATTTTCACAAGTATTTGTACCATTTCTAATTTCCTATTTTTCTTTGATTTCACCTTATTTCAGGACTAATTGTTGCCACTTCAGTCAAATGTACAAGGCCCAGAGAATAAAGGACCAGAAATTAATCTTTAAGTGATGGTTCAGCTTTAATGTGGTTGTAAAAAACATTAAGGGCTCTAATTTCGTAGAACAGGTGCAGCACAGGCCAATAGGGTGTGACCAGGCGCATTTTGCAAGTTAAGAGAGGGAGAGAAGGCATGACTGGCTTTAACACAGTCTGGCCAGTTCTTCACCAATCAAATGAGCTCCTCTCCTCACCTTTAAATGTGCTGCGGGCGATGCGCAGTGCAAATTTTATTTTGCCATGGACAAAGGAGACAGCAGCAGGATCAGACGGCCAAACTTCTCCCAGGAGGAAACTGAGGTTCTGGTCTGGGAGGTCCAAGCTCGCAGTGGCCGAATATATGATCACGCAAAAAGACCTCCACGGGCTGATGATGCAAAAGGAGCCTGGGAGGAGGCTACCAATATTTTTAATCAGGTTTGCCCTGACATACTGAGAACCGTTGCCCAGTGTAAAAAACAAAAGCTTTCTGATCACCGGAGGCATCAGAAGCACCTGTGCATTTGCAAGCTCGTGGTCTGGCCCTTGTGACTAGTGTTTGCATGTGAAATGAAATTGTCTTTCTAAAACTAAAGAAAGCACTCAGAGAGTGCATGCCATACCACCTGGACCATTCAGTTTCCCACCATATTACAGTGGTGATTTGTACCACCACAAAAATAAATAAATGAATACATTTCAATTTAGAAAACAAATCATGGTCAGGGTCTGGATCAGTGTATAGTTTACCACTAAAGTCTAATCAGGCCATAACCTAAGTCCCCAGAAACTTTAATCTAAATCCACCCTTTTTGAGTTATGCTGCTCACAGGCAATCAAACAAACACAGTCAAAATGTAACTTCCTTGGTGGAGGTAATAAAACAGATTATATTATCTTATTGTTATAGTTTTATGTTCATGCTGCAATTCATTCTCATGTGACAGAAACCTTTAGCATCTCAAGTTGAGTCACTGTTGTTTGGTAAGTCTTTGATGATTTTATCTTTATTTCACTTAAAAGCAGTAAAATGTGAGTTCAGTGTTCATGGCTGAAGTTATTGTTCAAAGGTTGTTTTTTGTTTGCTTTTTTATGATGAATGATGCATGCCTTTCCTTCCAATATATCAGCTGTTTTATTGCAGTGGGAGACAAGACACCTCAAGGTAGTCAATACAGTTTTATGAACTAACAAACATTACGGATAATAATTACAGAATAGTCTTGTGCTGATGCCCGTGCAGGACGCTGATAAGAGTGGATTTGATTGTTTACTGCACAATACGAGCTCTCGGCACTGTGCTGCATAATTGGGATAGCCTTTGTATTCTTGGTCCTGATGTGGTGTCATCAGCAGTTTGCTCTGGTGCTCTGGACTTTGATCAGGTGTCTCTCTCCTTTGTCACTAAAATAGTGAAGCACCTGCGCCCATCTCACTGCCCTTTAGACAGTATCCTAGCTCGTCTCCCTAAGAATGTTTTTGACACAATTGGGTCTTGTATTGTTGACTCTTTGCAAATGACTTACAGATTTATCTTCTCTTACTGCAGAATAACTCTGAAGTTTCTCACAGATGTTTAGACGTGGATGAAGTTAAACTTCTTAACCCTTAACAAAAAGAAAACTTAGATTATTTGGACAACCTGACCTCTTAGATGGTTCTCACAGTTCCATCAGCCCGTTATGATTATGTACAGCACCTTTAAACTTGAGAAACAGATTAGCTCAGTAGTGAAAACGAGCTTCTTAAAATTACAGTTCCTTGCCAAGGTAAAGTCCTACCTTCCTTTCAAAGACTTTGAGAGGGTAATCCCTGCCTTCATTACATCTCCAATGGACTACTGCAATTCCCACTATGTTGGTCTTGATCAGTCGTCTCATCGACACTTACAGGTTGTCAAAAATGCTGCTGCTCACCTCTTGACAGGAACCAAACACAGAGAGCATATCACTCCTGCTCTGGCCTCTTAACACTGGCTCCCTGTCTTTCGTCCGGTTCATTTTAAGATCCTATTACTTACTTTTAAATGTCTCGACGGCTGGGCACCTGCGTACCTGACAGAAATCTTAAAGCCACACACTCCAGGCAGAGCTCTGAGGTAAACTGACCAGCTACTTTTGCACGAGCCAAGATTGTGGCTAAAAAGCAGGGGAGATACAGCTTTTTCTGTGGCAGCTCCAAAACTATGGAATAGCCTTCCTTTACATGTAAGAGCTGCCCAGACCCTTGAGCAGTTTAAAAAACTCCTGAAGAGTTATCTCTTCTCGCTGGCTTTTAACACTAACAAGGTTAGGCAACTTAACATCACTGTACAGTGATGTCAAGCTACAATAACAAAACAACAGAACTCCTTTTTGATGCCATCATGGTGTTTGTTGTTTTTAATCCTCTTGCTAACGGGAATGAATGGTAGCTGTCAATCATTCCCATCATACCTGTCCCTGGCCCGCTACGTCACTAACTGTGTGACAATGCGGTCCAACGACCTAATAATGCCAAAAAACACCAGCCACAGCTTATTATTGCAGTTTATTTTATTTATAGCCAGCGTTTATTTTAAAGCATATAAGGGGTGTAATAAACACATGAGATAGCTACAGATAAAAACGGACATTTCAATTCTCCTCAGAAGAGGATGAACATGCAGCTTTGGGGCCCTCTGGTGGCTTGGGGGCCCTAGGCATTCGCCCAGTTCGTCTATAGCATGAAACGACTCTGCAAACAACACTGTTCAACTCAGCGAGAGAAGTTCAAGAGGGAACCTAACATTATAATGTAGGTGATTTATGTGCATGGGTGGCAGCAGCAGGAATAGCATTAGGTTTATTAGCGGAGAAACTGACCATTGCTCGGAAATTGGTATGTAATTGAGGAACTAAATACATATTGATATATTTTACTATTATTTCAGCCAAAGTCCCTTTCACTCCCTTATAATTAGAACCATATTTCATATCATTGTATTAAGTGAAGTTTTCACCAAAGTTTGACCACAGCATAATAAAGCCATAGGCTATAACACCAACCTTACCAACCGTGCTCTCATTGCAACATAAGGTACTGACACATGCTGCACACTGACTATGCTGCAAACCAGCTTAAGACATGGAGGCTTGCTGTCAGTAAAAACATGGCATGGATGCTAGAAAAGTCAAATGTCAGCCACCGCACACAAAAAATCTCAGCTCATACTATTTATGTCATCTTATGGCTACAGTATCTTAATGTTTGATGTTTATTGCTTTATCTCACCACCAGACAGCCTTTTATAACAGGAGAGGAGTTACTGATCAACTGCCGCCTCGTGTGGTCAGTCTGTGTTACTGAGGTAAATCTGACATGGATTTCAAACAGATGTCACAAAAAGACACATTTGGGCTTATTTGTGTCGGCCGAGGTTAAATTACTTCTGTGTGCTGTGATAGAAAATTGCTGATTTTTCCTATTTGTGAGCGAGTAGTTTACACTATGTCACAAACAAACTGCAGTCAGAACTGACTGGTTAATGGTGAGATAAAGTGGCAGACATATTGTTAAGGTGTAGATTTATACAGGTGCAGCTTGAATTAAGTGACTAAAATCAGTTTTTCCCTTGTGTCCTCACTGGCAGCCATGTTTTAAGAGAGAGCGAGCCTCGGGGGCACCGGAAGGACAATGAGCACTGAAAATCCATCTTCCGTCCTGAGATAATTTAGTGGATTTACCACATAAATGTGGATTTTTACAAAGAAAAATATTCATAATAAGACTGTATTGTTATGACTTTTTTTTTTACACTTTAATGTATTGTGTGGGCCACACGTTACTACACTTGGATAAAACTGTTACCTCACAGCAAGATCGCCTTGTTCCCTGATTGTTGTCTCTTATTTCTGCCCACACTTCTAAAAAATTGAGGATTGGCTTAAGTGGTGAGTAAATTGACCATGGGTGTGACTTCTTGTTTGTCTCTGTACAGTATGTTGGACCTGTGGACTAGTGACCTTTCCAGGGTGTGCCCAGGCTTTTGCCCGATGTCAGCTGTATATCCTCATGTGGAGGATATTCAGTTGTAAGTGACAGAATGTGCAAATTGGTTGGTACCATTTTGATTCATATTTTGGTAGATTTGGGGCATTTTATGATGTTATGATGTGGCTTCTCAACAGAGGTATTCCACCTCATGACCAAAACAGGTGTCTCTACATGGATCTCCGTAAGACACTGTGACAGCTGTTCAATCAGCTGAGAAATAAAAGTGCATGTGCAGACTGTAAAAGTGCAGACTTATTTATTAAAGTAAATAAAGAAATTCGGAACCACACATACAGTAACAGCTATAATAAAAAATACTGTATATACAATCATAAATACAAATAAGTAACAACAATCAAAAGAACTAGTAGTATAATATAATAAAAATATAAATAAGACAGAATCTGTGGTGTTTAAGAGAAAAAGAAAGCACAGCCCAGTGTTAGGGTTAAAAGGTTGTCACATTAGACAGTGCCCTGCTGTCCAGGGTGTTGCACCCTGTATGCTCATTAGAGGGCGTAAGGGGTATTTTAGTTAAGGCGTCACGGGGTTTCCTCTCTGTTGTATAGAGGTTTATGTTTGGTTCACCTGCTTGCACTCTCATAAATGGCCGCTGCCTGCTAACGCACCTTGTAGTCGTTTTTTCACCGCCGTTCCCACACAGTCTGGAGACACGACAGAATCAAATTTCTGAATTGCACAAATCCTTCATCACACAAATGAAATGATGAAATGAAAAAAGAGTGTAATAATTTTACTACACTTTGAGCAAGCAACAAAATTAATAGCACAACTGCCATCTATAGTCTGACTCTTCTTGCCTTCCTTGATGCAAAGTCAGATGGCTCCTTATCCTGGCTAGTGGCAGAGGGTGCTCCAAAATATTTAAAAAGAGCCCCTGCGTTTGCATTAAAATACAACATAAATGATCAATGCATGAATAACACAATCAAATAAACATGTTATTTAGAATAGGAAACAAATGAATAACACAACCTCCTTGGTTAATGGCTAATTATATACATAACACACTCCAAATGTTTCGGAAAGCTATGTCACGTTGAACTTTACTGAGCAGCACAGTGAGCTAGTCATCATTACACATTATCAGGGTGAAATGAATTAGATATAATGTTTGCTAGTCAGTTGGACTGAAAGCGGATGCTGTCATCATAGCCAGCGGTATTGCAAGGGGCTATACTGCTTAATTCATTATGAGTTAGCCTATACAAATTAACATCATTTCAATTCATTACATACATGATCATACTCATGAAGAGTAGATGACATGGCTCCATACCTTTATCTTTTGCTCATTTCTCCTCTTCTTTTCTCTTTTTCCTGAACTGGGCGCCTGATAGCTTTGACCTCTTCTTATCCGTTTGTTTATTTGACACTTGGGAATCAGCACATTACCCATCCCCCAACACCATCAACCAAGAGTTAAGACTAAACCCATTCACCTCAAAAAATAACATATGTGAAACTATGGGCTTTTATTCACAAGATTATATAAATGTGTTTGTGGAAGAAATTCATGATGTGATTGGATTCATCCTACTAATTGCATTAGTTGTGCACTATTACATGAATCCCCCACTCCCCCGCCCCAGTAGATGAACTGATGGCACTTGGTAGCTAGCCAATCACAAGAGACTCAGTGTTCTGGGGGGCGGGGATTAGCTCAGAAACAGAGCGCCTGTTCAGAGGCTGTCAGAGAGCAACAATAAACTGGCTTAATCTGAAGAAACTATGAGGGTTTTGACCATAAATATTAGGGCTGCAGCTATCAAATATTTTAGTAATCGAGTATTCTATTGAATATTCCATCGATTCATCGAGTCATCTAATTAAACATACTTTTATCCTATTCCTCCTATTACTTTCGCTTTGCTGCGTTTGCTCATTTTCGCTGTATTCACTGTTTTCGGTCCCAGCGTTTGCCGTCCTGTACAGCTAAACTGTCCACACACGTTACCCAAAGCCCGCTTTGGTTGTAATCGAGTTGCTCGAGGAATCGTTGCAGCCCTAATAAATATATTAGGGCTGCAACTTATCCATGTAGACATGTAGATTTTTGGTTTAAAAAGACCATTCTATGTGACCTTTAAACAATTATGCTTTAAATAATTAGTTCATGATGCAGCTAGGCTACATTTGGCTGCTTATTCCTTTCTTCTGACCCTTATGTCTGTGTGGTCATTACGCTGTAGCATTTACTACAGAATAAATCAACTTATCTAAAGTCAAACTTTGGCTAAAGTAGCTGCATGGCTATCTCCTGACCTTTCAGTGACTCTAAACCTCCATCTGCACACACCTGTTTTTATAGCACTGACAAAGTAGAAGACTTCACATTGGTGATCAATAATTCCCTAACCTTTCAGCATAATGCAAATCGAGTGATCTGAGGGCGAGAACTAGAATTCTAGACTTGGTTTGCAGCTTCACAGCTAAGTATGTAACATCACATGAGGCTATGAAGAATTAAAGATAAGTTCAGAGGGCAGAATATAACTAATATTCTTATAGAACTAATCCTTGTAGTGCGAGTGCTGTGAGTACAAGTATGGAAACAGTTGGAGCGGACATTATTCCAGACCTGCAGCATTGTATCTTCAATTTCTGATAAACCTTCCCTTATTGTACGCCAGAGAATGCGTACACATTGCAATAAAGGCATGTAAGATAAAAAAAAGAAGAATTAGAACTGAAAGTTAGAATTCATTCGCAGCTTCCTGCTTGGTATTTATAGGGAAACAAGGGAAAATTAAAATACAATGACCGTGTCCCTAACTAGTAGAGTAAAGGATTTATTGATGTCATGTTTTGTGTCTTAAAATACAGTAAGATTTTAACATCAGTAAGAAGTGTAAAAATCATTGGAAGTTAAGCGCTGACTGTCTCACAACATCGAACCACCATCATCACTTCATAAAATATGCAGCCTGTGAAGAGATGAGTTGCTTGACAAATTGCCTGGTATATATCTTACCAATTATGTCTATGCATTTGACCAGCTGTTTCCAGCCAAAATTGTGTTGTATTGGAGTGTTGCATGATGGGACTGTGCAATGTCAGCTACCAGAGTTCTACTGACTGTTCAGCTAAGCAGCTGTATGAACAGCTGCCCGCTTGATGCCAATATGATACAAGCCTAAACTCAGACATAACTCACCACCAGGATTAGTTTATCCAAACCTATAGTAGTTATTAGTATGTAAGCTGCAAATACGATACGATACTTGGGTTTCATGTGACGTCGACGTAAAGCGCGAAATTCAGACGGTGGGCGGAAGTGAAAAAGATCAGTGCAAGCTTATGTGAAAATGCCTATGTATTACTGTGTTTACGGATGCTCTAGTCGGTCGAGCTGGGAAATGGAGAAGCGGTATTTCAAAGGTCGTTGTACATAAGGGAGAAAAATTGAAAAAGCTTACCGAAAAACACAGGAAAAAATGGCTTTAACAGCTACGTTTGCAATGCCAATGCCCGTGTCTGCAGCGACCACTTTGTCAGAGGTAACGGTATGTTATTAAACAAACTTGTTAGCATTAGGTTGTCGTTAAATTCTCATTTACTTAGTGATTTTAAGTTACTAGTAGTCTAATAATGAGTTAATTGGGACTTTTTAGGCTGCCCTAGTGCTTTGGGTGACGAAGAATCGGTTGACTGGGCTCCGACGGTCAACCTCGGTTACGAACGAAGTAAGCCCAAATCAGAAGCAGCTCTCAAACGAGAGCAAAGGATGAAGCTAAAGGCAAAACAACAAAAAGGTTTGCAATGTGCAGAGGCGATTTTGGATCTGCAACAGACGGCTAAGAGCCCGGGTATGAGCCCGAACCGCAACTGCCAGCTGACAATCCACAATCACTTCCGCCCGCTGTTTGAAATCGCATCGCCTTTGTGCGTCATCAGAACCCCAGACTGAAACCCAGCAATTGTAGGAACATTACATTGTTGTGAAATGCTGTTTCTTTAGCTTCAAGCTACTTCAAGCTACTTAGGCTAACTTATAGCGCTTAACAGAAAAGGAGCCCTGCCTTCTCTTTCAGTGCCTGCGAGCACATGAAAGCCAGCTCCAGGTTTACTCAGGTTTTTGTCACTGCTTTTGTTTCCTTTATATTTACACTCACTAAACTAGTGCTAAACTCATTACTGCAGCTTCTGAAACCTGCCAGTATGTAACCCAATTGTCCCATCTCACCCTTACTAACATTGAAAGGATAATAATAATAATAATAATACATTTTATTTATAAGCGCCTTTCAAGGAGCCAAGGACACTTTACAAACAGACAAAAACAAAAAAGTCAAAGATAAAACAAAGTAAAAAAAAAACAAATTAAAAATGGGGTGAAGCAGATAATGGACTGACAGAGCTAGATGGAGTACACTATTTTGAGCAGGTGGGTTTTGAGTCTTGATTTGAAAAGGGGAAGGGAGTCCGAGTTGCGGATGTCTGGTGGGAGGGAATTCCAGAGATGAGAAACAGAGCGGCTGAAAGCTCTGCTCTTCATGGTGCTGAGTCGGGCGGGGGGGCACAGTGAGGTGGATGGAGGAGGAGGATCTGAGGGAACGGGAGGGAACTATTATGTGAAGGAGGTCAGACAGATACGGTGTGTTGGGTTTTGGGGTCCTCCAGGACCCGCAGGCCCAACCGCCCGTTGGTGCGTGATCAGAGTATTAACCTCTGGTTAATACTAGAGAATCCAAGGCACAACAATGGAATGAAAGTTTCAACAGATACAATTTATTTGTGCACAAAACTTACAGAGATCTCTGTGGTCCGACAGACAGGTCACCTCAATGGGATCATGTCTCCCTCTCTAGGAATCAAGGCAAACAGACCCAGAACAAAGAACAGTAAAGGAATATATGTGTTGCCATCGCCACTCCCGACCGCCCATATATGGAGTTGTTATAATAAAGTTGATTTGTAGTTATCTCAGGATGTGTGGGTAGTTATCACAGAGTGTGCTGGAGTGATGAGAACAAGGACAGTGTCTAAGCTGTGCGGGAGTGATGAGAGCAAGAACAGTGTCTCTCAATTAGAAGATTCCATTGCTCTGTGTCCTTGAAGTAGAATGTGAGTGCAGTACAATGTTTAACAAAACAGAATGTGTGCTGAAACAGAATGTGTGCAGCACAATATTTCACAGTTATTTTAACAGGCGGGGCGAGGTTGTGTATGGCCTTGAAAGTATAGAGGAGGATTTTGAAGTGTATACTGAATTTGACCGGGAGCCAGTGAAGTTCTTGCAGGATGGATATAAATACAGCTGTAGAGATCAGAGTGGAACTGCTTGTTAAACCACTTTCATATAATTTGAATCTGACAGTTTTTTTCCACCTTTCTTTCTTTTTAAAAAAAATCTGGATTAGAATGTGGTGATTTTTAAACATGAAACTTGCTTAGCCAAACTAAATAATGTTAAATAAAGGAGCAAAGGTGTAACAGGTGCTGTCCATTATTTTACTTTGAGGACCTTTAATAATTACCCTGAGAACATTTTTTTGCATGGTCTAATGGTAAGTTGCTACTGCATGAGTTTGCCTTTGTAAGAGATGTCGATGGGGAGATTGTGTCTTCTCTTCATATCAGATAGACACTGTGTTATGATATTGTTGCTCAGTCTTAAGCTCTTTACAGACATGCCAAATGACATTTGTGGTTGGCTACTTTGAAAAGACCTACCTGAACTAACTATGTTTGGGACCTCACTGTTTGCTTTTCATTGAAGGGCCCTCACCAAGACTGAGAGCCTGCCAAGAAGTAAAAACCTCATACATTTTCTTTTGTTTGGACCCTTGAAGCTCATGTTGTGCCATCTTTCCCCAGTGGTTCGGGAACATTGTGACCATGGACTGGTGGGATGACCTCTGGCTGAATGAGGGCTTTGCCAGTTTCTTTGAGTACATTGGTGTGGAGAAGGCTGAGCCCACATGGGGCATGGTGAGTTGGATCAGCAATAACACCTTCACTTTATCGTTTTCAGTCCTATGAAATGAGCCTTCTGTCCACCCTTTGTCCACAGCGAGACATCATGATCATCGGTGATGTCCTTCCTGTAATGGTGAATGACGCACTCCTCTCCTCACATCCAATCATTGTTGATGTGTCAACTCCAGCAGAGATCACATCTGTGTTTGATGCCATCTCATACAGCAAGGTACAGTGGCTGGTTCATTACAAGTGAGATATAAACGCAATTCATTCATGCAATGAAATAGTCTTGTGATGGATTATGATGCATTCCTTTTTAGGGAGCATCCATTCTAAGGATGCTGGAGGACTGGATGGGCAAAGAGAAGTTCAGAGATGGCTGTCGAGTAAGTAAGCTGCTGCAGCTACATTTAAAAGATTTACAGTTCATTAAACACAGCCAAAATTCAAAAAAAAAAAAGTTGGGTCGTTGTATAAAAATAAAAACAGAATGCAATGATTTGCACATCTCATAAACCCATATTTCAATAGATCATCAACTACATATCAGATATTGAAACTGAGACATGTATCATTTCATGAAAAATATTAGCTCACTTAGTCCAACTTTGACTGGCATATTCCATTGCAAATGCCAACCATCACAGAATGACAAAAACACTGGGCATATTTATCATTTACTGTACCAAACACATTTTTGTGTTTCTGTATCTTACATTGTCTGTGTGTGCGTAGGTGTGCATGTCTTTAGGAGGCTGTGTGGACCAACTGTCTAGCAAACCTATCTTTGTAAGGACATTTTGACCTTGTGAGGATAATCGTTGGTCGGTTGGTCCACTCAACTTTAACAGGCTTTTTGAGAATTAGGTGTAGGTTCGGGTTAGGGTTAGGCATTTAATTGTGATGGTTAAGGTTAGGATAAGGGGCTAGGGAATGCATTTTATATGGGCTCTAATTTCATAGACCAGGCACATTTTGCTAGTTTCATGCACAGCGCAGGGGGTGCAGCCGGGCACAGCCTTGCACAAGTACTCTTCTGTCCCGCCTCCGTTCCTCCTACCAACGCAAGTATTTTGCCATGGATAAGTGTTCCTGAGCCCACATGGTAATATCTTACCGAATGATGTCGTTTTTTAATGCAGTGCTGCCTGAGGGATCAAAGGTCACAGGCATTCAATGTTTTCGGCCTTGCTGCTTACATGCAGACATTTCACTGCTATTCACTGAATTTTTTTTGATAATTCTATGGACTGATAATTCTATAATTTTATGATAGAACTCCAAAATTACTTGTAATTTTATGTTGAAGAAAGGAATTCTACTTTTATACCCATTCACGACACTTACTTGTTTCCACTTCACCTGTTCACCTGTGGAATGTTCCAAACAGGAGCATTCCTTAACTTTCCTAGTCTTTTGTTGCCCCTGTCTGAACTTTTTTGGAATCTATTGCAGACATAAAATTCAAAATGAGTAAAAAAGCTCAATTCAGTTTGAACATTGTATATCTTGTCTTTGAAGTGTATTCAGTTAAATATAGGTTGAAAAGGATTTGCAAATCATTTCTGTTTTGTTCATGCTTACGCAACATCTGAACTTCATTGGAATTGGGGTTTGTAATTACATACTACGATGATGTGATGACCGCCTGTTTTTGTTTGTCTTCTTATTTTATTTTTCCTACAGAAGTATTTGAAAGAGTACTACTTCAGGAATGCCAAAACAGCCGACTTCTGGGCATCTCTCTCCAATGTATGCTGGAACTTTTTTTACACTAATTCTCTATGCAAGGCTAGATCATTTGTCAGAGGGCCCAGTGCATATTTTCTTTGGTTATGAATGTGAGTTTTTAAAATTTGTAAGGTGCATACTGTATGGTAGAAAACAAAATACAAAACACGCATTCATTTATTTCCATATATGAATGCGGCCTGAAACTGATGTAACTATATCCGAATCGTGATTTTTTTTCCTGCTTACACTGTCATGGGTCATTTCTGTTTTGTGCCACATGCTAGGAAAAGATTACAGTTGGATCACTTAAACTATGCAGTGTTCAGCCTTACACACAGACATGAGATAGGCATAGTTACCAAAATGTTTTTTCTATAAGTTCTGTCTGTACATTTCTCTAAAGTTAGCCAGTGTCCTCTGCATATATCTAGGTGAGTGGCTTGCCAGTTGCCGAGGTCATGGACACATGGACCAAACAGATGGGTTATCCTGTGCTTGATGTGTCTGTGTCAGAAACTGATGCCAAACTGAAACAGAGGCGTTTCCTCCTGGATCCTAAAGTCAATGCCAGCCTGCCCCCTTCACCTTTTGAGTAAGAGATGTAAAGAAGAGAACTGGTCAGAACTACCAGTTAATATTTTTTTCACTTTAATAATGAATGAATCCAAAACTATGTGCTGTGTGAAATGTGGTAGCTTTAGCTTGCATTGATGGACACCGAAATATCATCACAACTCTGCAATTTTTGCTCTGCATTGTTCTGATAAAGCTGACACACTAGATACAGTGTAAACAGCATCTACATATACAATATTTGAGTTTAGTCATCGCCATTGTTGTTTTTGACTGCTTATCCAGGCAGCAGTCATAGTAATGAGGCCACCTCAACCGGGTCTCCAGGTGGGATGCCATAGCTTTACCAGGCCAGAGTAGAGATACAGGGTCTAATTTCGTAGACCGGGCACAGACACAGTGCAGGAACCAGGGATGTGTGTCCAGGTGCATTTTGCTAGTTTCGTGCACAGTGCAGGGGGCGCAGCCTGGCGCAAGTACTCTTCTGTTCCACCTCTGTCCCTCCTACCAACGCAAGTAGCAAAGAGAGGGAGAGAAGGCATGATTGGGTTTAACACAGTCTTCACCAATCAAATGAGTGGGATTGAGGTTGACACTTTTTGGACGACCCGATGTGCGTGTTCGGGGAAAACACAATTAGTCAACAAAAACTAGGAACACCAACTTGAAGTGAAGTCAAACAGGAGTCTTTTATTTGTGTACACACTTACAGAGATATCTGTGGTCCGGCTGTTCCTCTGTCCTTAAAGCAAGATGTGTGTGTGTGCAGTACAATATTTCACAATATTTTAACAGTTTTTAACAGTGCAAAGGAACAGTGTTTTAACAGTGCAAATAAACATTGATGGACACAATAATTTAACACATTAGGGGTAAGATAAACATATTTTTCCACTAATAAAGACACTCATATTTAGTAACCTATATTTAAACCCATGTAATAAAGATGATTAGTGAGCACAGATCACAACATAAACAAATACCATCAGAAGCACCTGTGCGTAAAGGACACATTGCCAAGCTCGTGGTCTGACCCTAGTCACTAGTGTTTGCATGAGAAATAAAATTGTCTTACCCAATTGAATTATGATCATTTTGGCATGTAACTCTGGAGTACACAAAATCAAAGATGTGAATACATTTGAGTAACCCTCTTCTGGATCAAACTGGGAGTGCATCCTCGCGCACGACAAGGAATAGGAAGGAGTCTAGTTCAATAAATCAATAAAATTGATGTTAACCCCATGTTTTATCATGAGTAATTTTATGTATCTTTAATGTGACTGAGTAAATTGTGGCCAAAATGTACAAACTGAAACATTTAAGGACAAAGCTGTGCAGCCAGGTGATCTTTCCCCTGTGCTCTGCTGCTCTCCCTGCATAGAATGCACTGAATTTTATGAAATGAGAGAAGCCAAATATATACTCACTATCTGAAACCGAGGCTGTATGTGGTTGGCTGAGAGAGATGTAAAGTCGTTAGCTTGCATCACAGTTTTAGTTGCGTTAATTAAATTCCATTATGTCTGCCAACTACCTTTTATCTTACATCAGATGTGACGGGACAGTTGATATAGATATAAGTGTATGTGCTGGCGAGCTTTCAGCGCACCTTCAGCGCAGCCTTTTGGCATAAGCTGAATCTGTCAACACCTCCCCCTTTTGCACCGCCACACCCATCTTGGCATGTCTCGGTCTACCTAATTGCCAAATTAGCTGCGCTATGCTGCGCCACGAAATTAGAGCCCATAATCTTTTCAGAGTATTGTGGGTCTGCCCCAAGGCCTCCCTCTGACTGGTCATGTCTGAACCAATCCCCAGGGAGAGGTCCAGGTGCCAGCCTGGTCAGATGCTCGACCCAGCTTTCCAGCACCTTAGAATAAACTTTCCCCAGTAAGATGAGTATTGTGATGCCCCTGTAGTTGACACACACCTTCTGCTGTCTCTTCTTAAAGAGAGGGACCAAAATGCCAGTCCGCCACTCCTTTGGCACCATCCCTGACTTCCATGCAATGTTGAAGAGTTGTGAAAGCCAAGACAGCCCCTCAACACCCAGAGACTTCAGCATTTCTGGAGTATCTCATCCAACGCTGTGGCTTTGCCACTGTGGAGGTGCTTAACCCCCTCAGTAACTTCACCCAGGGAGATCGACAGTAATCCCCCTTAATCCTCTATCTCTGTCTGCAGAGGGTGGATTCAGGAGCTCTTTCCAATAACATTGCTAGTTTACACCTGAAAATGTGGTTTAGGGGATTAGCGCCATCTTACCTGACATTAAAATTATACTTGTAGGTTTTGTATATCAGAGTATCAATAATATTGACTATGTTTTTGTTACAGGTACAAGTGGACAGTTCCTGTAAAATGGCAGTCTGTTAAAAGCAACAAGGCAATGTTGACCATGTTTGACAAGAGCAGCAACGGTAATATGCTGCTATGTAATGTGTAATGATGTTCAGGGAATAGTTGAAAATGTATACCACAAACTGACACACACACACACACACACACTGTGTTGATTTTCAGAGCATCTCATCAGTAACTACACACCCACAGTGGACGGTCTGATTAAGGTCAACAACGACCACATAGGGTTCTACAGAGTCAACCATGAAGTGCACATGTGGAGCGCTATCAGTGAACAGCTTCAGCACAACCACAAGGTAGAACTGTCATTTTATTACAAAAAATGTTTTTGTTATTTATGTGAAATTACATTCCACCCATATTTAATATTACACATATAATAATATAATACACATATATAACATATTTAATATAAAGTATATGGGCAAAAAAAAAAAAAAAAGCAGGTCAACATGTGTCAACGCAAAGTCAATAAAGCTGCTGTATAAATGGGGAAGTAGCAGTTTTTCTGGATAGAAAGAATGTTTAAGTCTATTAAATGATTTCTATGTTTTGTTTTAATAAGTAAATAATTAAGTAAATTAAGTAAAATAAGTAAATATTAATATTAAAAATTGATTGGAAGTGAAAAATAACGACCCTTCCACCCTTCCTGACTTGCCCGTGTGAGGTTAATTAGAAATTAGAAAATAAACATAAGTAACAGGTCTCTAGAGTGGACCTAATGTTTCCAGAGTTTCCTGTACAGTGATCGATGCATGGTGACAAAATCAACGCTGACGTATAATATTGTTCCGTTTATTCATCTCTCTGCACCCGCAGCTCTCTTTCTCTCTTGTTCTTTCTCTTATACACACTAAGAACAGTATACCAAAACAATACAGTTTACTACTATTTAAAAAAAGACATAAAATGAATACTGAGCAGAATTTAGTTTAGCCCATTTATCTGGCCCTCAGCAGTATTTGATGTATCTCCTGTGGCCCCTTGGGGAAAATAATTGCCCACCCCTGGTCTACAGTTTATGGAACATTTTTGCTCTTTAGGTGCTGAGAGCATTTATTTAAGTGACACTACACAAATAAATAATGAAAAATAGTCATTGTTATTGGTAATGAGTTACATATTTCAGACTGTGATCTGAAATAAAAGAAAATCCCATCATTATGTAGGATATGGAAAATATTGCATTTTTTCAATGTTTCAATGTCGGAGTTGTTGAAATATGTTTAAAAAAAACAGGTGCTCTATTCAAAGGTTTAAAATGCTAATATATATGAATTTTAATCACAGCATAATAATGATGAAAACGCTACTAATAATAATAGCCTCGCAACTGGATTTGGATCCTGCAGCCCAGGTGTCATGGATACCTGGAGACGGGAAAAGATGCCAAAAACAACATATAGGGACGTTGTCTAGAGTATTATGTCTATGCTTTAATATTTGTGAGCTGACTGTTTTTATGTGTGTTGATCTCCTCTTTAACAGGTGTTTGATGCAGCTGATCGTACGAGTTACATTGATGATGTTTTCGCACTGTCAAGGTAAGATTCCCCTCCCCACACCCACACGTACGCAGCGTCTGAACCCTACTGTATGTGGTCAATCACATACAGAGACTGTAAGAGGTGTATTCATGTCACTGTCCAGGGCAGATATTATAGATTATGGTAATGCCTTCAATCTGACCATTTACTTGACCAATGAGACTGACTACATAACATGGGACCGTGTGGCCTCCTCTATCGCCTATGTTCGGGACATGCTGTCAGGTGATGCTACACTCTACCCAAAGTTTCAGGTAAGCATGCTGCTAATTAGCTCTTACATTTAACTTTCACACATTAAAACAAAGTGGAATCATGTCTCAACCCATTCTGTGTCCATACTGTTCACCTGATGACCTCTAGGGATAGAACAGCCCAATGACAATTATGTTTTGGCTGAGTTGGCATGTTTTTATTGTTGATATGATGGAATCCATCCATCCATCCAATCATCCATCCAAGATCGGGTGAACAGGGATCCGAACAGCGAACAAGTGACCTTCTTGGTGTGAGGCAACAAAACTATCCACTGAATTACCATCATGAATCAGAAAGATCTTATACAATTCTTATAATCCTATAAAAGTTTTCCATTTTTGATTTAGTGGGTTAGATACACATTTTAAAAGTTTACAGGATATTTTCACACTTAGCAGTAACAAGTAACATTAGAAGTAACAGTGTAAATTGCATAGTTCAGGATTGTCATAAAAACAATAAAGCGCTGGATTGCTAGGCTGGTAGAGCGGGCATCCCTTAAGGTGAAAGGCCCATAGCAGTGACTCGGGTTTGATTCCGTCTACAGCCCTTTGTTGCATGTCTTCCTCCATTTCATTGTATCATTACCAAAAAAATAGAAATAATATAAACATGTGATGAAGTGATGTTCATACTAGGAATGGGATGAAATTGTTCAGTCATGAATATCCTAATCATTCTAATTCCCCTAATTCATCCTAATTCTTTTAGAAACTCTTTCGTAACCATGTTAACGTGATCTCAACACGACTTGGATGGAATGATGAAGGAACACAGACAGAAAGGTACAGTGTGCTAAAAATGATTTTACAATTATACAAAACTACACTCTTTTCCTCGGTCTCAGTGACAAACTTGTGATTGACAGGTTACTGAGGGAAACTGTCCTCAGCATTGCATGTCAGATGGGAGATCAGGAGGCTCTGGATGAAGCCTCTCGTATTTTTAACAGCTGGATTAATGGGATTGTCAGGTAGCAGCACACACTGTCTTTTCATAGTTAATATTCGCATGGCTTTTTTAGCTGCCACACACAAAGACATTGTTTTAAGTATCATCAAGTGGTCAGACTTTATTTATATCACTCTTAAATACAAAGCAATGTAACTAAAAAAGTTCTTCACGGCATATACTGGATAACAAAACAAAGAATTACATGTGTGGCAGAGCAGTGAGGGGAACATAACGTGAAAAGTTGCGACAACTCTAGAATGAGGGGCACACAGGTTCATTGGTAACACTAGGTAGAGAACAAGAGTCTTCTAGATTTGGAAAAAAAGAGTCATTTATTAACAATAATCTCCAACTAGGCTAAAAAAACACATAAAATCAATTGTAAATACACAATATAAAATTAGTGCTCTGGCCGGGGGAGGGGAGAGGACAGAGCTGGGCTTACCAGGGCAGCAGGAGGATGAAGGGGAAGGGGTCCACAAACTAAACCACCCATGACACCACACACCAACCAAAAAAAGGCGATTGTGAAGAAACACCACCACCAGGAAGACAGGGACTGCCGCCCAAACCCACTGCACCTGTCCCATAAAGAGGGACAAATCAATAAATCAGGTCAGAAAACACAAAACAATAGAAACAGAATTAAAACAATTATTCAAAGAAATAAACAAAATAATCGTCAAAAATGAAATAGCACAAAATCATAAGCCAATATTCAAATGAATTAAAAATGAATGGGATACTATTCAACAGTCATAAAGCACAAAAATAAGACAATATTCAAAGAAATTAACAAAATGATCATCTATGGCAAAGGAATAAACAAACACAAGATGAACACCAAATTGTAAAATGAATGTGCTTTTAAAATAGTTGTGCCTGAGACAGTCACACGTTGTAGAGGCCAAACTAACGTTCCGCTCCATATTACTATAACTGCTTTCATCATCATCATCATCATCATCATCATCATCATCATCATCATCATCATCATCATAATCTGTCATCAAGCTTTCTTCACCTTTTCACCCACAGTGATGTAGCAGTAAACCTGAGGCTGCTGGTTTATCAATATGGCATGAAGAACTCAGGCAATGAGGCCAAGTGGAAGATAATGTTCCAGAAGTACATTGACTCGTCTTTGGCTCAAGAGAAGGACAAGCTGCTGTATGGACTTGCTTCTGTGGAGGATGTGGATCTTCTGTACAAGTAATTAGAAAATCTTTTCTTCCAGGATGACTGATCTGATCACCTAGTTTTATTACATCACTTTAAAAAGAACACAAATTCATTCAGGTCCAACTCTGGGAATTCTGTACTATTCTGTATGCACAGCAGCATTTGCAACAGATTTTATAGTATGAAAAAAGGCAATACTAAGACAGTAGTTTCTGTGATTGTGGTGAAAGAAAACTAATGGTATCTTGTGCCCTACAGACTCCTAGAGGCCACAAAAAATGAGAGCGTGGTGAGGAGCCAGGATCTGTTCACTGTGGTGCGATATGTGTCATACAATCCACTGGGACAGAGTATGGCCTGGGACTGGACCACACTGAATTGGGATTATCTGGTCAACAGGTCAGTACAATGAGGCAAACAGGTGACTGCAGCAGGCTTAGCTGTTGTGTGACTGAATGAAACCGGTTGTATAATATGGTCAAACTGTCTTTATCCTCCACTTGAGGGTCATGGGAGATATGGAACTAGTCCCATCTGACATGGGCAAAAGGCAGGGTACACCCTGGACAAGGTGCCAGTCCATTGTAGGGCCAACATTCCCGTGAGTTATGTGGATTAGACCTTCTCATTTCACACAACGCATGACTTCCATCTACTCCTGAGTGCAGACAGAACTGACAGGCCACTCACTTGAGAGTATCCAGCCCCTGGATTGAGACACAGCTTGCGTGTTGGCCCTGCAATGGATGAGTGACTGGTCCATCCCTCCTTTATCCCTATGTCAGATGGGAGTGGCTTTGGTTCCCTGCAACCCTCATATGGAGGATAATTTCAATTCAATTCAATTCAATTTTATTTGTATAGCACCAAATCACAACATACATTATCTAAAGGCACTGTACATAATAAGGCCAAAACCTTTACAATATTACAGAGAGAAAAGAAACCCAACAGTTCACACAATGAGCAAACACTAGGCATCAGTGGAGAGAAAAAACTTCCTTTTAACAGGAAGAAATCTCTGACAGAACCAGACTCAAAGATGTGCGGTCATCTGCCTCGACCGGTTGGGGTGAGAGGAAAATGGGGGACAGAGGAGAGGTGGGGGACAGAAAGGGGGGAGAGAAAGAAAAAGAGGGAGGTGAGGGAGAAACAGAAGAGAGAGACCAGGAGCAAATATACAACAGTTGTATCAAGTTTAGAGTCAGTTATGTCATGTTTATAGAACTACAGTGTCATTTATACAAGCAGCAGCAAACATTATTGATAAGAAACTATACTGATGAACTTTTAATCAGAGCATAGTAACAATGACAGCAGTATTATTGTTACTGATAATAATGATATCGTCAAAACTGGATCTGGATCCTGCAGCCCTGCAAAATGAGGACAGAGGGAGAGGATGGAAGAAAGCAGACAGACTTGGGAGAAAAAAAAAAGGTTAATGGCACATAATTGTCACATTCATACATATATCCTGGTCAAAAATAACTCCAACTCCAATAACTCCAATGGAACTGGACGCCATGGTGATGTCATCTAAAGTGACAATATGGTCAGAAAGTTTGTCTCTAAGGTGTTTAGGGCCGAGTATGATAACCTCAGTTTTGTCTGAGTTTAGAAGTAGGAAGTTACAGGTCATCCAGGACTTAATGTCTTTGAGACATTCCAGGAGTTGAACAACCTGATTTATTTCTTCCGGCCTCATTGATAAATAAAGTTGTGTATCATCTGCATAACAATGAAAGTGTATGTTGTGCTTTCTAATAATGTTCCCTAACGGAAGAATGTATAAGGTAAAAAAGTATAGGCCCAAGCACTGAGCCCTGTGGAACGCCATAATTAACTTTTGTCTGCAATGAGTCATTGTTATTAACATGTACAAACTGGAATCTATCAGATAAGTATGACTGAAACCAGCAGAGGGCAGAACCTGAGATCCCCAAAGTCTGCTCCAATCTCTGCAGTAGAATTTTATGATCAATGGTGTCAAATGCAGCACTAAGATCTAACAGGACAAGAATAGAGACCAGACCATTATCTGAGGCCAAGAGGAGGTCGTTGGTAACTTTAACTAGGGCTGTTTCTGTGCTATGGTGTAATCTAAATCCTGACTGGAAATCTTCAAACAGCCTGTTACTATGCAGATATTCACATAACTGATTTACAACTGCCTTTTCTAGTATTTTAGAAATGAAAGGAAGGTTTGATATTGGGCAATAATTGGCTAAAACATCTGGGTCGAGGGTAGCTTTTTTAAGAAGGGGCTTAATAACTGCAACTTTAAAATCTTGGGGTACATATCCAGTTAATAAGGAAAGATTAATTTGATTTAAAATGGAGCGATTAATTAATTCTGGGAGATCTATAGGGGAGAAACTGTGTAACTGTATATCATGTCTCATTACCACTAGGAGAGAGGAGGTGGTCATTTTTTTCTCTTATTGATGTTATTTTATTGACAAAGAAATTCATCAAGTCATCACTGGTCAGTGTTAAGGGAACAGATGGCTCAGTAGAGCAATTAATGAAGAATAATAGGCTGCTCTATATGAAGGGCTTTTTTATAAGCTTTTTTGTAAGCAACAAGATCCTCTTTCCAGGCTACATGAAATTCTTCTAGATTAGTAGAACACCATTTTCTTTCTAATCTACGTAAAGCCTGTTTAAGAGAGCGAGTATGGGAGTTAAACCATGATGCTTCTCTCCTCTGATTCATCACTTTCTTTTTCAGAGGGGCAACACTATCTAATGTAGTATGCAGTGAAGCTGCTGCATTATCAACAAGATTATCAATGAAAGTGGGTGTAAAATCATAACTGTTAACTTCAGGTGGACTTAGACATGACACAGAGTTAAATAATGGTTGCACTGTATTTTTGAAAGTATTAACATTATTATCAGACAGGCACTAGTGTGTAGTGGTATTTTTTCTTAATGTTATTGTAGTTAGTTATTGTGCAATTAAATGTGATTAAATAATGGTCAGTTAGGAGGGGGTTTGGGGGAGAAATATTTAAGTTTTCTATATCTATGCCATAAGTGAGTACAAGATCAAGGGTGTGATTAAGGCAGTGAGTGGGTTTATTCACCTGCTGAGTGAAACCAATTGATTCTAACAGTGAATTAATTGCAGAACTAAGACTATCACTTTCAACATCTACATGGATGTTGAAATCCCCCATAATTATGATTTTATCTGTCCTTAGCACTAACTCAGTTAAGAATTCAGAGAACTCTGACAGAAACTCTGAATAAGGTGCAGGTGGACGATAAATCAGAACCGGTTTTTGTGATTTTTAAACTAGGATTAAATAGATTAGTGATAAGGCTTACAAAAGATAAGTATTCAGGTTTGGGCTTGGGGTTAATTAATAGACTAGTATTAAAAATGACTGCGACTAAGTCTCAGTTAGACACAGTAAATCAATATGTTTATCAATGATTAGATCATTAATTAAAACGGATTTTGAGGAGAGTGATCTTATATTTAATAGTCCACATTTAAGAGTGGTGTTGTATGATTCTGTTTTATTTTTTGGTGTTGATTATTATTAGATTAGACTGACTAACTTTTCTTCTGTTAAATGCTGATTTATTCAATTTTGTTGACCGAGGGACAAACACAGTCTCTATGGGCTTTTGAGGAGGTGACTGCTCGAAAAGAAGCACAGAGAAGCGTGTAAGACTGCAACTCTGTCTCCTGGTCTCACCTCTGGACTGTCATGGTGTTGGAGTTCTAAGACTACGTACACATGGCAACGCAACAAGATTTTTTTTTTTGTGGGCTGAAATAAAGTCGCGTACACACGATAACAGATCAGAAACGCATCGCGTAAAGATGGGAACGGAACACATGGTGAAATTGATGTAATACATATGCCACACCTACATGTGGCGCTGTAAACAGACTCAGACAGAGCCACCGGACACACTAAAACAATTGTTGCGTGAGGATACATCTTGTTCTGGTCACGTGACGGTGAAGGTAAAGTGATGTCATCGTTTTCAAAAAGTATCTGTTTCCTTGTCTACACGACAACGCGAAGGCGGCGTTGCCAGATTTTTCCACTCTGGAACCCGTTCTCAAAAAGTATCGTTTCAGGGCACCCAGAACGCCGTTCCCGTGTGTACGAGAGGCCGAAACGATAAAAAACTTTATCGGATCGACCTAAATCCATTCCCGTGTGGACGGCTAAGAAACGTATATATTTCTAGATAAGAGAGCGGTTCCATCCAAAGTGGGATGGACACCATCTCTCCTCATGAGACCAGGTTTTCCCCAGAAAGAAAGCCAGTTATCTATAAAAGTAAGTGTGAAGGAACGTGGCGTAGCCTCCTGGCACTGCACAGTCGCTGTGGTTGTCTTTTCTCCGTCAATCTTCAGTCTAACTTTATCACCTACGGAGAGTGGAGAAAGAATCCTGGTAGAGTACCTGCGGTTGTAGTACTTCTCGTAGCACTGTTTTGCTTTTGCATCATTTGTCCTAACATTCCCTAGATTAGGCCACATTGGCCGCAGCCTCTCTTTCATTACTGGAAGTGTCGTACGAATCTCTCCACCCATTAACAACTTGGCGTGGCTTTCACCATATGGTATGGCTCTCACCATACCAAGCAGCCGTCTCAACTCACTCACATTCTGAGGTGGTTCCATTGTTGTTATGGCTTTGACTCTCTCTTGGTTAGGGGCTATCCCATCTTTGGTCACAACCTGTCCTAGGAAGTTCAGTTCTGGCTGGCTTAGCTGGCATTTGTCCTTGTTGAGTCTTAGACCTGCAGGTCTTATGGTCTCCATCCTTTAGTCTCGTCATGAATTTCCTGTGTTTCTCCAAATACTAATATGTCGTCCTTGTACACGACTGTCCCATCATGCCCATGCAGCAGCTCAGACATTTTTCATTGAAAAATTACAGGTGCTGATGTAATTCCGATAGGTAGCCTCTTGAAACAGTATCTGATGAAGGTGGTCAGACGTGCACTATTTTCTTCGAGAGGGATTTGCCAAAATCCACTCTCAGCATCTAGGCTGGAGAACACTGTACTCTTTGCCAACTTGGGCAATATGTCATCCAAGGTAGGCAGGATGAACTTCTCACGTTTCACATTTTCATTAAGTCTTTTCAAGTCCACGCAAATTCTTATTTTTCCATTCTTTTTTTTATTACTGGTACCATTGGCGCGCACTATTCAGTCGGATCAGTCACCTTCTCTATTATGCCCAATGACTCCATTCTCTTTAGCATCTCTTCAACTCTAGGGAGTAGGGAAATGGGAACCCGTCTTGGCGTAGCTATACTGTATGGCTGTGTGCCATCTTTCAGCGGGATTCTCACTGTTACTCCTTTTAGTGTGCCTAGACCACTAAATGTACTCATCTCGTCAATGCACTTTATTAAGCCCAGTTTAGTTGCCACAGTTCGGCTAAGGAGGTTTTCTCCATTGGTCTTGACCACCACTACATAAAAGCAGCAGTTTCGTAGTTGGCCATTGACATGAGCTTTAAGTTTGGCTAAAAACTGCCCCTTATGGCCACAACGCCACCTGGACTCTGTAAAGTGTTTTTCACTACACTAAGTTTAGGCTTGTTCCGTAATGTTTCATAGGTAGCCTCAGACATTACCGAAGTATCAGCACCGGAGTCAATTTTAAATGAGACTGGCGTATTAAAAATTAGAGTGGTGTACCACGGTGGCTCATCCTCTGCTAACAAGGCATCTTTGCTTTGTTTTAGCTCAACTAAATAATTAATACTACTATACTATACTGTGGTGTTGTGTAATGAGTATATTATCTTACATCACCAACAGCGGCCACCCACGGGGTATGCATCTGTGCACTCACACACACACACACTAACGCTAATGGATGTGGTGCGAATCTTCGACCAGCAACTCTACATACAAGAGTGACAGAGCTTTGATGTTTAGATAATAAGATAATAAACATGGAGGGAGATCATGTTGACACTGTTCTTAGTGTGGTCATTTAATATAAGCTGCACGTTTGTGTGGAAAGAAAGAGCAGACATATCCGCTGATCTCTGTTTGTGTGTAAAAGAGAGAGAGAGCTGCGGGGCAGGGAGATGATTGAACGGAACAATATTATACATGATCAGTGTATGGGAAACTCAGGAAACATTAGGTGCCCTCCAGAGCCCTGTTATTTACATATATTATTTCTAATTAACCTCACACATATAAGGCTTAATGCCCAGGTCTGTCTTAAGGACTGCAACTGCAAAAGCTCGATCCCCTCTGAGCTTCAGCTGTGATTGAGTAACAAATAAGAGCAGATGATCAGCTGCTGATGAGTTGGCACTCCCAGCAACAAAAAGGCAACTGGACTTAGTTGAATTTCTTGAAGACTTTTCGCCTCTCACCCAAGTCCAGTTGCCTTTTTGTTGCTACACTTTTGGATTATGTAGTGGATGTTTCCTTAGTGGCTGTTCCCATTGAATCTCTGTTGTTATGAAAAGAAGAAAGAAGTGCCCGGTAGGCCATAAAGGTTTTTCAGGGGTTGAGTGCAGTCCTGTGTCATCATAGGTATCTCCTTAGGTGTGAATCCCTTTTTAGCCCACTGTGAAAACATTCACCCTATAAGCAGTATTTTTAAAGATTGGAGAATTGAGGTTCCATGGACCTTGAGAAACAGATTTTTGAACATTATGCAATGTCCAAATCATGTGATGATAATGGGGCCAAACCTCAATTGGCACTAAATAATACCTTGGATTGTTAAAAGAGATACTAATTTCTCGTGAAAGGACCACCAGGGGACCATTTTTACAAATATGACTTCACTATGTGTCATTATCCTTATTTTTTTTCTCTCCTAAGTCTGTGTCTGCTTCATTCCATCCTCTCTCTCTCTCTCCCTCTGTCCTCATTTTGCAGGCTGCAGGATCCAGATCCAGTTTTGATTTTATTAATATTATTATCACTAACAATTATACCGCTGTCATTATTATGCTTTGATTAAAAGTAAAAGTATGGCCCACGGTTTGTGTAGTGGTTAACACTCTTGCCCTTGCAGCCAGAGGTCCCAGGCTCCAACCCAGTTGGAACAAGGGGCCTTCTGCAAGGAGCCTGCATGTTCTCCCCATGGTGCGTGGGCTCCCACCGGGCACCCCGGCTTCCCTCCACAGCCTGGGGATTAGGTTAATTGGACACTCCAAATTGCCCGTAGGTGTTAATGTGAGAGTGAATGGTTGTCTGTCTCTATGTGGCCCTGTGATGGACTGGCAACCTGTCCAGGGTGTACCCTGCCTCCCACCCCACGCCAGCTGGAGCTAGGCACCAGCCCCCCCTGCGATCCTTAGTGGATAAAGCGGTAGAAAATGAGTGATTAAAAGTTCATCAATATAGTTTCTCATCAATAATGTCTGCTGCTGCTTGTATAAATGACACTGTAGTTCTATAAACATGACATAATCGATTCTAAACTTGATACAACTGTTGTATATTTGCTCCTGGTCTCT